>NAJL01000008.1:359911-576545 GCA_005059885.1 Salinomyces thailandicus | reverse complement strand
TTGGTGGAGCGCTGAGACGGTTCATCTGGACTTTTGGAGGGATAAGTGGTAGGCGGACTGGTCGTTTGTGCAGGACGAGAGGCGGCAGAGAGCAAGTACGGAAGGGTAACAGTACTGTCGACTCGTTACAAGAAAGAGCTGCGTCACGATCTGTGGGGGTTGAAGTCAGAAGGTGAATCTTGGGGGAGCACTCCCATCGCGACGAGGGATGCAAAAAGCCCGCTGAGTATGTGTAAGTGTATACAAGATGTATGTTAGTATGACGAATCGAGCCGAGTGTGACAAAGCCCCAATGCGCCGCGCTGGTTTGTGAAGGAAGATATCAGACAACCCGAACTTGAAGATCCGTCGACATGTCTCTTGGGAGGCCCGTCCTCACAACTCCTTCTCTTTCTCCTTTCCTGATGGCACCTCCTTTACCTTCCCTCCTCCAACCGCATGGCCATGTCCAACCGCTGCTGGCCCGCCGACTGCCTCAAAGCCCTTCTCGAAGACCCACTCCGTCGCCTTCTCAACCGGCTCGTCAAAGACATAAGGCAGCGCCGGCACCACAGCCAAGCCCAAGCCTATCGGCCCCCAAGTCCTGATTCTTACATTCTTGTTATTCTTCAGCGCCTGCCCGCTATACCGCACGATCGAGTGCACAGTGAATGCCGGAAGTCCCATACTCGCAATGCTCTGAAAGATCGCCCGCTGCGCCATCACCGTACTCCAGTGTTCTATCGGCGGCACCCGCCCCGCCACTACCATTTTGCCATCCTCTCCAACCTTCGTCCCGGTACCCTTCACCTGCTCGTTCCGCCCATAAGCCTTATACCCCTCCCAAGAGACATCGCCGATCAGGTAGGCCCAGCTGATGCCATAGGCGCCGCGGACAAGCCAAGGATGCGCGATGGGACGGAAACTCTCGCCAATGTCGGACGTGTAAGCAATGTAGCGATGAGCGGAAAGAAGAAGGGTGCGGAGGCGGGAGGTGTAAGCGGCGTAGCGAAGGGGGGTGTCGGTTGACTCGGTAGTTGAAGTTGCGGCGGATGACTGGTTTTGTGGGGCCGCAGCGGGCGGAATAGGAGCTGGAGGAGTAGGAGAATCTTGCGCCATGAGGTACGGTGAAGCGGGTGACTTTCTACTGGTACAGAATTGATTATTGCTGCTTGTGGCTCGAAGTGAGGTTGTGATCTTGTTACCTCAGCCTCTTGAAACATCCCCTCAGCCACGGCTGTGGCGCTTTATACCCGAGCCGGGACGGGAGAAGCGGCCCAGCTCCGCAAAGTCACCTCCGAGCAACGCCGCCGCGACGACGACCTCCACCACGACGCCGACGACGATATATCAACACCACCCCACCGCCAATACACTCCACCCGCAACACAACCAAAATGGTCGTCTACTACCAGATCGCTGGCCAGAAGGTCGGCTCGCACATGGTAGCGCTCCCGCTCCCTCTCCCATCCTCCGCCCACCTCTCGCAACTCAAGACACCACACTGACGCACAATTCCTTCTTATAGCTCTCCATTGGCGTCCTCTCCACCCTCTTCCTCGGCAGCTGGTCCATGATGGGTGGCAGCAAGAAGCCCGCGGCCGGCCAGGCCCCACCAATGAACGCCAGCAGCAAGGATGAGGAGAATTTCATTCAGTATGTTGACACCCTGCACGTCGAGAAGGAACGCTTTGGCTCGTGGAGTATCGCTGCTGCTTTTGTGGCGATGGACGGATGATTCATGGGGATGGGGAGGAGAAAAATTGGGTATTCGAGAGCTGACATGTCTTTCAAGGGAGTTCTTGAAGCAGGCAGATGGAGAAGCGGGGCAGAGAGAGGGTGGAAAGCAATGAGAGATGGTAGTATCGGGATAGCGATGGAAAGAGAGGGCTATGAGCCGGCGGGACTGGTGTTCTGTGGTGTAGGATGAAGAGGTGCAGAAGGGGAGCGAAGCAGATGTGATATGTTATGCTGTACGTGTAGCCAGGACACCAATTGCCGCTATACAGAGAGCCGCTTCTTGGCGCTTTTCGCTTCTCAATTCTTTCCTGATTCGTATGCGGCACGAGACGGCCTTGCCCTTGAGATTGACTCGATGGCCGCTGCTATGCGTGGCTATGAAGGCTTTGCCTACTATACGTGGCTACAATCGTCCCATCCATCTGACTACGGTGCTAGCAGGCGGACTGGAGTGGCTACGAGTCATTACCCGATGTCTGCTCGCCGGAACAAAAGGACATGTCCTGCCTGTTGTCGAGCTAGCCTCTCATCATTCCGGAGGCAGCGAATGAGCCTAGAGAAGAGGTCCGTAGTGCCACGCTCGTGGCGCTGGCCACTCACTTCGCCACTTGCGTTCCCATGTTTTCATTGGAAACAGCAGCTAGCTCGTGCAAGCACAATGGCGGTCTGCCTCATTTCGCTGCCCACACGCCGTCGGCGCGAAGTCCCGAACATGATCTTCCGTCAGTGACCCCACAGCTTTATGAATGAAGGTTTCTGAGTTGCGGAGCGGAAGAAGACTCATATTGAGACAGCAGGGGGGCTTGACGGCATATTCCATCATCAGGTGCACGGTGAGTGGGAGTATCGCCTGAGATTTTGCTCGATTGGTTCACGTTGAAGTTAATGTCGTCAAAATTTGCCACGCAAAGATCCAAGTCACCAAGAAGGAACATAGTATGCCCGCTCAATCGGGTCTCTCGGCACCTCCCACGCCAGCCAATCCGACCTTGTCGTCCTGTATCGCATGTCAGCAAAAGCACACCTGCCCCATCCCCACAACCGCCCAGACAGGCAAGAACGTACGGCAATAGCCCCATCCCATTGACCTTCCAGATCCCAAGCGCCAGCGCCAAAAAGTTACACGCAACGAACGCCAGCTTCACCCCCAACATCTGGCCCCGATTCCCCTCCGTTTCCAGCCGCGCAAAAGTCGCTTGTACATTGATTAACGCAGTAATTGGTGTCTTGAACAGCATAAACACCATCATGATACTGAAGATCTGGAGCGAGTTGCCTGTCATGTACATGCCGATCGCGTTCATCGGGAGGGATTTTGCCGGGGCGATGGCCATTTCCCAGGCTTTCTTCAGTTTGAGGGTATCGATCTCGGCGGGTGTGGGCTGTTTGCGCGGGGCTTTCGTGGCGCTGGACTTGTTGGGTTTGGACGCTGGGGTGAAGCCTGGTGGGTCGGGGATGTTGGCGGGTTTGGATTTTGGGGGATTTGCGGGATGTTGGAGGGCCTGGAGCCACTGTGGGGAGGGGTCAGAGTGCGGCGCCATGGTCGGGAGTGACCAAGTGGTGTCGATGAGGAGATACTCGTGGTTCAGCGACGACGAGGTCAGCGGGTCGGGAAGTTGAAGCCTGAGGTTTGTGCCAAGGCCCGCTGCCGTCCTGCAGCCGCGGAGCGTTGTTGGACGTGCAACCTTCAGCATCCTTCGCCCTTTGTGTAAGTCAGCAAGTCAGGTCTCTCTCATCAGAGTCAAAGCGTAGCAAGTGAAGAACACGACTTTCTTCCTCTTCGCAACTACACGTAAGTGAACCATCATGCCATCTCTCCTTTCTCTCTTCTCCCTAGCGGCTGCCGCCTCCGCTGCTCTCAACGCCACCTTCTGCTCCGACGACCAATGCGAGGAACCGGCCCTCGGCTCCTTGCTCCTCGATGAGAACGACATTGGGAAGTGCCATAACGACTTCGCTGGCAAGGCGCTTGCCGTGAAGGTCTCGCCATGGTCCGACCCAGCCGCCGCTTCTCAATCAGACGGGCATGCCGACGCTCATGACGTTGACCCGCTGCTCAACATCCGCTTCTATCGCTCCATTGACTGTTTTGCTCATTGCGGCAGTGGCCATCTCATTCAGCAATTCTGGAGTGGCTTTCAGACCCTGGGAGCGCATTACATATACAACGAGGACGGCAATTTACGTAATCTTAGGACCAACCATTCGGTTCTGCAATCCTTCGAAATTGTCCGCGTGGACGAGCACGGCGACTACGAACCGCACGGGTATTGTGGCATTCGACACGGCGACGCGCAGTTCTTCCGGGGCCGCATCTGGAAGTGGCAGCAGGTTGGACCATCTTCATTCAGGGAAGTGCCGATCGAGGAATGGGCGGACGAGAAGTTCCCACGTATGACAGGAATTGGGCACCCAATGCACGGGACGGTCGATGCGAGTGGAAAGACCAAGATGCAGCAGGTCTCCGAGTTCGTCTGGATCGGTGTGCCGCTTGAGGAGTGGGATGATGAAGTGCATGTCCGGAACGATAAGCCCTTCCGGGAGCTGGAAGAGGATTGGGAGGAGGATAAGGACGAGAATGCAGAGAAAGAACAAGGGCACGAGTATCTCTAGGCCCGTAGCTGCGGCGATTGGTTTCATCGTCTGAAATCACACCACATGTATCTAGGACTTCGTTGTCCATTGTGTTTCAACACCAACCGTCATAGACCATTTCGCGCATTTACTGGAGCCGAAGCATGTCTGCGTCGTACCATTTGACATTCGCCCCCAACTCATACCACTACGCTTCTCCTCTCGCTTTCTCTTTCCACGAAGCCTGCAAAACGAACCAGCTCCGGTCTTGGCCCGGATCACCCGCCTCATCTTCAACATCGCCTCCTCGACCTTTCAGCCAACGGCCTTGGCGGAAGGTGGGGAGCGTGAAGGGCTGATGGACGTGAAAAGGTTCAGGCTGACGCTACGTCGTACGTGACGAGATGGGCTCTGACGACGATATCGAAGTACGCTTCGAGTGCTAGCAGTGCCTCTTATGTGGGTTGAACCTGGAAGCGGCGCGTACACCGAACGTATACGGCTACTTAGGTAGTTGGAACATTTATTGCCTGTTTTCATGTGACCCTTCGAGCTCATGGGGAAACACAGGACCTCAAGGCGCGATCTTATCGTAGTCCTTGCTTGCCTTTTGATGGCCGGCAAACACCGCGATGTAGTCTCTTGTCTTGAATGTAGTTTGAGGTAATTCGTACTTTCAGAGAGATAGGTGGCCGCCTTGCGAACAACATAAGGGAAATGCCAAGCCTCACGGGATAAATTAGCCTTCACCTCCGTCCCCTCCGAGACGAGGCTAAGATGCACATCGTCCGCGTTCCCCAGACGGCATGACCGGGGAGAAACACCAACAGCTGCCCCCTCTTCCGTCCTACAAATCTCACCATCCACTGCACTCCGAATCAACAATCCTCACCTGACCGCCGAGTCGACCGCCAGCAACCTTCTGAGCTCCGAATCGACGTCGACCCCGCATTTGACCTGGCACACTATCGCCGATACCGCCATCGCATTGGAGGGGCTCGGCGGGAGGACGCATGCATCGATAATAGCTACCCGGTCCTGGTGTGCGGCCTTGGGGCGGCGCGCAGATAATACACGGTCAAAATGAGCGCCGGATCGAACAATGACGCGAAGCTCTTCGCTAGGGTACGTCTTTTGCCATATCATTGCCCCAAGCACGACAAGCGCATACATGTGTCTGTGCCTGCCTATTCCGGAACTTCACACGAATTCGTGGTCCCGTGCATGAGCAGGGGACACGGCCATGTCTTTGATGTACATGGCGATGTACATGCCACCACCGCCCTCCTTCTCCTCACTCCACGTCTACGGCCAGTCCAGTCAGTATAGAAGCTTACTTGTCGAACCTGGCACTACACAGGGCAAAGTCGCCGAGCTACGCCTGGAACTCAATAGCTCGGGCGGCAAGAAGGACAAGGCGTTCAGTACGAAGAGAATCGCGCTGAAGAAGATTGTGGCGAACATGACGATGAGCAATAATGATATGGTGGCTTTGTTTCCGGATATCGTTGGGGTGATGGGCCTGCCGAGCTTGGAGATCAAGAAGATGTGAGTGATACATACATGTCCATTCGTGAGGCAGCATATCTCAGCGACAGCGCTGACGTGAGCCAAGGTGCTTTTTGTATCTCGTCAATTATGCGAGAATGAAGCCTGAGATTGCGCTGAAAGCATTGCCGATTCTGCTGAGCGTAAGCAGTCACCATTGACCATTTCAGTGGCAGCTATCAGCTAATGCGTACTGTAATACTTTAGGATCTCGAAGACACCAACCCTCTCATGCGTGCACTTGCCTTACGAACGCTCTCCTACATCCACGTCCGGCAATTCGTTGAAGCAGCTGCTGCGCCGCTGAAACACTTGCTCAAAGATAACGACCCATATGTACGAAAGACCGCCGCCTTCTGCGTGGCAAAGCTGTACGACCATGACCGCCACATGGTGGAGAGCAGCGATCTGATTGATAGGCTCAATCTGATGCTACGAGATGAGAATCCAACCGTTGTTTCATCCGCACTGGCCGCCCTCATGGACATCTGGGAAAGGAGTGAAAGCATCAAGCTTACCATCGACTATTCCAATGCCAGCAAGATTGTATCTATCCTGCCGGACTGCTCAGAGTGGGGCCAGACGTACATTCTGGAAGCGCTGACTTCCTACGTCCCTCAAGATACTTCAGAAGCGGCTTTTCTCGCCGATCGCATAGCGCCGCGATTATCACATACCAACTCCGCCGTCGTGCTCACTTGCATACGAGTGATACTTTACCTCATGAACTACATCGATTCCGAGAAGACTATTGCCTCACTCTGCGCCAAGCTCAGCCCGCCGCTTGTGACGCTTCTCAGCAAAGGTCCCGAGATCCAGTACTTGGCGCTCAGAAACGCGCTGCTCATTCTACAGCGGAGGCCGGAGGTGCTCCGTAACGACATCCGCGTGTTCTTCTGCAAGTACAATGATCCAATCTATGTCAAGGTCACCAAGCTAGAGCTCATCTTCATGCTGGCCTCTGAACGGAATATTAAGGAAGTCTTGACAGAGCTGCGGGAGTATGCGACGGAGATCGACGTACACTTTGTCAGGAAGTCTGTACGGGCGATTGGTAAGCTGGCTATCAAGATCGAGCCGGCGGCCAAACTGTGCATCAGCTCGCTGCTAGAGCTGGTTGCGACCAAAGTGTCCTACATCGTACAGGAAGCTACCGTGGTGATCAAGAACATATTTCGGAAGTACCCGAATCAGTACGAGTCCATCATCTCCACGCTCTGCGAGAATCTTGACTCGCTAGACGAGCCGGAAGCAAAAGCGGCGATGATCTGGGTCATTGGCCAGTATGCCGACCGAATTGAGAACTCGGAGGTCCTGCTTGAAGACTTCTTAGACACATGGGCAGACGAGACACATGAGGTGCAACTGGCGCTGCTGACAGCGACCGTCAAGCTTTTCATCCAGCGACCAACCAAAGGCCAGGAGCTGGTGCCAAGAGTCCTGAAGTGGGCAACCGAAGACACCGACAACCCTGATCTCAGGGACAGAGGCTACATGTACTGGCGCCTCCTCTCCTCCAACCCTACAGCAGCCAAGAGCGTCGTCATGGGCGAGAAACCCGCTATCACAGCCGAAAGCGAGAAGCTCGACCCAGTGACTCTAGAAGAAATGTGTCTAGCCGTAGGCACCCTTGCCACCGTTTACTTGAAACCCGTCCACACAGTCTTCCGCTCCGCGCGCCAGCGCCGTCTTCAAGACAGTCCCGCCTTGCAAAAGACGACTTTGCCTTCCTACCAAGCTATGCAGGCTGCGAAGCTGGTGGCGGAGCAGAACGGCACATCGGCTGATGCGCTCGCGGCGCGCGCGCAGGCTCATCGTGCGGGGAGGAACGGCGATGTACTGGACGAGGCTGGGGCGTATTTTGCGTCGGTCGGGGGCCAGGGGTTCACGAATGGGGCGCCGACTACGGCGGTTACGCCCGGAGAGCAGCCGGGCCAAATGTATGTGGCGAATCAGGGGCAGGGGTTGGGCACTATGCAACCGACGATGCATGTGCAGAGCGAAGGCAACTTACTTGATCTTTGAGTCGATTGGTAGTAGAAGTAGGCTCGGTTGATCTGGGGCGGTCGCCAGCCGAGTCTCTGGGACATGTCTTATCTTTCGATGCTCACTTCTTTCCTACCTGGCTCTTGTCACCCGTACCAGATTTCCGGGCGGACTGAGCCTCGTTGCCTTCAGCAGCGCATACATTTGTACACGGGATTGCGTCGTCTCTTGCTCAACCTAGCCAGTTTCGTACCTCTGACGGTTAGGGGTGCATCTGTGCGACTTCTCTCGACCCTTAGCTGAAGCAGTGTCTCTTAGACACGCTAGACATCGTTTGAATCTCGAATATCGCTAATGATGATAAACGCTGCTCAATTCTAGCCTCACGGCTCTTATCTCGCGAGCCGTGTACCCCAGCCGAAAAGGGCGAATGGCGCCTGCATGAACGACGCCCTTACATGCAGCTGGCGAATCGTGCCCGACGCCCAGACGTCGCCTATACGCACCGCCTATAGCCTCTTGCGACAGGTGAAGTGGCGTTGCCTTGGACGTTGACGTAGCATCGACTTGCGTGGGAGTTGCAAGGCGTTGGTAGCCGTGTGTACATTTAAGATGCTCGCCAGTCCCACGTCCAGTAAGACGGCTGCCAGATACAAAGACCCTTCCAGCACGACCTCGGGAAGGCTGAAGACCCGGTCGTAACGATGGCGAATACAACGCTGCTTGACAAAATCTTTGCGAATCTCACTGAGTCCACAGCTCTGACATGGGCTGATTACTGTATCCAAGAACTTAATGGCTCAGACTTCGATTGGGATCGTGAGTTGGTCGACGGGAATGGTAATTATATCAGCGAACTCACGTCTGCCTGGGGTATCAAGGTGCCTACATGTCATAAGTACTGCAATTTGATTCCTATCGTAAGCACACCTCCCGACTTTACGTTCTTGGAATAAGGACTCACTTGCGCACTCCAGGCCAAAACTTTCAGCTTCCAAGACTTTTCCGGAGCAATGACCAACTACTTCCTCCCTTGGCTCGCTCTAACAGCCCAACTGCCCTTCGAGACCGGCGACCTCTGGAGCAACACCATGAGTTTCTGCCTCGCAGTCGGAAGTCCAGCCTTCGTCACCTACTCTTTGACCATCACCATCCTGAACCGCTACTGGGTCCGCAAGCGCTTCAACGGCTTGCTCACGAAAGCACGCAGTCTCAGCATCCGTCAGAAGTATCGAGAGTACGAGGATCGTATCCGCGCGGCGCAGTATCTGCTTCAAGAGGCGCAGCAAGTTCCGCTTCGGGCTTCGCAGGAGAAGGGATGGCTGAGTAGTCTCGTTGTGATACCTAAGAATGAGATTTGGTGGGAGCATCTCGAAGGTCGGCTTAGGAGCACAAGGCGAGGGGTCACGGCGTCGTTGGTCGCGCAGATGTTGTTGGCCTCTGTGACGTACTTGTTCACCGTTATTACATCGCTTGTTGCCAGTCTGGGAGATCAAGGGGCAGGGTTGCAGATCGCTTCTGGATCGCTGTGGATATGGCTGGTAAGTCACATGTCGAAAGACGGTCAGGTCATTGCGGTGAGCAGGAGAACTGACCCTTGGCAGATACCGGTCATCTTGGGATGGATCACTGTTGGGACACAGTACAGTCATCGGTCCATCGACGATGCCTTAAGAGCTGAGCTAGCCGAGCGCGCACTCGAACCACCGATACAAGGCACGGATTCTGAGTTGCAGGATCAGCGAGGTCTTGTTGTTCGTGGTGGTCTGTCTCCCCAGCCTTCTTTAGTGCAGACGGTCGTCGGAGCAGTCGACACTCCAGCCCTCGCGCACTTGGAGATCCCAAATTGGCTAGGAGCTGATGTGGAAGGCGACGAAAAGCGCAAAGGCCCCATCTACAACTATGCGAGACTGTTCACTTGGTGGCAGTTGGCTTCAACTCTTCATACGGCATTCTGGCAGACTCTCGAGAACGTCAGGACTGGCGAGGTGGTTTATGAAACAGCGCAGGGCCAGCCCAGACCGGTCTGGGATTCCCAAAAACCGTCCTCGAATCTCGAAGGAGATATCAAAGGGACGGCAGGGTATTGCGGCTTGCACAAGGTGCCGGTGGTGGCCTTTCCGAAATGGTCCGACATACCTTCGCCGATCTATCGAAGAATCCTCGCAGCTTCCCTATGGGGCCTCTTCGTGCAGTGGGGAACGACCGGAGCATCCATCCTTATTGCCTTCCTGACCCCGACCATCGGCTTAGGCTGTCGTTCCGGCAGCTACCTGCTCTACGGTGTCCTGGGCACGACAGTCTGGGTCTGCCTTCTCACGTCGATGCTCCTCTCTCATGAAGCCATGCTTCGATACCAGAAAGAGCATCGCATCAATCCTTCGATGGACTTTCGCTTGCGCCCTCAACCCAAATCCCCGAATCCTAATCAGTACTCGCGAGACCGCACGCACTCGGCCTTCTGCGCCGCGGCAGTCATCCTTAGATACATCGGCAAGACGCTAGCGGTCATCAATACCCTATGGCTCGTCATTAGCTCACTAATGGAATTCGTAGGCGGCTACGACAACTGATGGTGTCAGGGGAACGCTTTGAGGTTTGGCGCTGAAGGCTTTATAGTCTTGTTCAAAGATACTCACGAGCTTGCACTTTCAGCTTCCCCGTCTTGGGGCGGCGGGGTGGTCATGACATTGTTGGTGTGTGCGATCTCCATTGCGTTTTTTGTAACAGGCTCTATCGAGAGTAAGGAGTAAAGGAGTGATGATGTGAGAATGCGAGCTAGCTGGGAATTGCAAACGATGTGTCCTGAAAATTTCTCATAGGCTGCAGTACAACGATGCTGCGGAACAGCGGCTTGAAGCAGTATTAATACAAGAGAGAGGTAATTCGCCACCTGCAGTATACAACGAATGTAGTGGAGGTACCTACACATACCCTTGTCCACCTCAGGGGTGGCGAGAAGCGTTCCTGCCTCAGGCATTCTTGGAAAGGCGTCGCGGATCCGTCCCATCTATCAATTCCCGTCGACCTCAACTCTACCACTTTGATTCTTTTGGCTCACGTTTGACCACACGATAATGCCGCCGACGCCGTTCCCATTCCAGTTGGGGATAGGAACAGACATCGTACACCGGTCTCGCATACAGCGGCTATTGCTCAGACCACAACCATGGGCACGGGAGCGTAACCTGAAGCGGTATCTGGTTCGCTTCCTAACCTACCGTGAAAGCCGAGAGTTCTGGCATCGCTTTGAGACAAGCCATGACCTGTTCACGAACCATATTGACCATCTTACCAGATATTTAGCAGGCAGATGGGCGGCAAAGGAGGCTGCTATCAAGGCGTGTCAGTGGCGAAAGCTGAGCTTCAAGCACATACAAATTTTGCGGCAGGCGGGCGGCGCGAAAGGCCGATCTACCGGCGTGTATGCGCTGATTCTCGAGCGTCCTGCAAGTGCATATGGGCCGGCGCAGACGGCTTCTGGACCGACCAACGATCACGAGCATCACAGTGAGCCACCAAGCCAGGGCCATGAAGCAGCTCAACCAGAATTACTGGCTGAAATCGAGACCACTGCTCTCTCTGAGCACAGACTGTCCGCAAAGGAGTCAGACGGCGATTTTGTACCTGCAGAGATGCAGAACGATGACTTGTCTGGACAGATTGCAAAAATCAGTATTAGCCATGATGGTGAATACGCTACTGCTGTATGCTTGGCTGCCGAGCAGCCTGCAGAAGGAGATGTTGGAGGCGAAGCTGTCGCCAGGGGGCTGCGCTGACGGGCGGAAAAGAAGCGGCTGACTCGTGCATCATGCATTTTCGGCCGAACGTACTGCGTGGTGCGCGCTTGCTCTGCAAATGCTTCTAGCGAGAACGTCCACGACCGTGGACTGCTTCCCAACGGCAATGGCTCGGCTGCTGAACGGCTTGTCATCAATATTGGTAGCGCACACATATACTGGTCCGGGAATATCAACGTCTTCGGAGCCAGCCAAATCGTCGGCAAAGGCGAATCCAGGTTCCGTCAATCAGTCCGAAGAAGAGGCGCCAGCTCCGGGTACCCCTAACAAGCCAATTGGTCATTCTGGTGCATCAGGTGGCGAGCCTCTGGACCTGCGAGCACCGGAGACAGATGCGCTTCTTCCTGACGGAAAGCCGTCTCGGAGCCCCTACGCCCGCCTGGCAGAGGCCACGATGGAAAAAGCATACAAGGGCACAGTGAACGACAACATCCAGAGTGTCATTCGTCTCATGAAGAGTCCACTGCTTTTGAGTGACAAACGAGCCAAAGATAGGACAGGCCATGTTTACATTGTTCGCGTTACCGTACTGGACCTTGTGAAGGTTGGCTTTACGACGAATGCAATAGATAAGCGGGACAAGCAGATGCAGAACAAGTGCAGGCCTGGTCATCCGTGGGACCTCATCTCTACCGGACAAATGGAGCCGCTGGTAGCGTTCAAACGCCTTGGAACTTGTGCATGCAGACTTTGAACCTTATCGCCCCTCTTTCCAGTGCAAGTGTGGGAGCGAGACTTTGAAGAATTACACTGAGCATCGCGAGTGGTTCAAAGTGCTCAATGATGATGCAGCGGAGACTCTGCGTATTTGGCGATTCTTCCTCGATCAACAGCCTTACAGTGAGCTTCAATTTGGGGGTGAAGCAGAGTTGAGACAGGAGTGGGCGGAACGACTTGACAGCCTTAAACCTTCGACATTTGATGACTTGGACGTCCACACAATGCGTTTCTTGCATTGAAGAGCTTCTTCGGCGATCAGCCAGGCGGTGTGAACACTAGCGCAGGCTCAGGGCACTTGGAAGAGCCGAGCTCATCGCCTCGGAAGCGTACTGCCCGCTGTTCCATCTTTGGAGAGGTGAAGTTGCCTCTAATCGAGAAGGAGAGTGACGACAAGTATCGACGAGTGAAACGTGGCAGCTCCCAGCACTGACGATCCTCACATCGAGAAGTCGTTCGGGACTGTCACTGCGGACTGTGAGTGGCCGGCATTGTCGAAGGACTCTAAATCCTTATCCTCGAGTCAAGGTTAATAGAGCTCATCCTGGGTAGCTGAAGAGGATCGAGGAACGCCTAGCAGAATTCTGGCAAGACCGACAGTGCCACCTACATTGACGACGAAACGTTCAGCCACACTGCAAGCGTGTTTGACAATCCCGACGAGAACGGAATGACGAGCGAAGTGTCCAGCAAGACCGAGGGTGAGGCATCTGCAAGCCCTGAATCTCTCAGCAACGGATCTAGCGTCTCTGCTCGCGCCGACAGCAAGACATCGCCCAGTAAAGTGCTAGGCAAACATGACTATAACACCTCTACAAACGAGCAAGCCTTTAGCGACGCCTACTGCGACGCCTGCAGCAGCTCTAGCCGCGCGAACAGTGACCCGACGCCGCCCGTTCTAGAAAACGTCTCCAGTCCACACCATCGCGAGACTGCTAACGGCCCGTCATTGAAGCAGGACTTTATGACTGCTCTTCGCAACTTCCTCCGCAAGAAAGGCCAGGGTGTCACAAAATGCATCGTCCACGACGACCTGATCGCCCTCCGCTGGCCCTTGACATGCGTCATTGCGTTCATACGCACAATCCGTCCGTCCTGCCTTTGCTGTTCTGGACCACCTGGGCCATGTTCCTGCCTGTCTTCGTAGCGGAGTTGCGGGGCTGAGCCACTTCGCACTTGGAGGAGCTGGAGAGGTGAGGTGGAGAGCGATCTCGGTGCTGAAGATGTGGACGCAGCATGTCGTTCTATGGTCAGTCTAGTACGTTGGTGAGGTGCGAAAAGAGTTCAGTTCCAGGCGACCGAACGGGCGCAGCTGGGCATTGCTGAAGGGCAAATCCACGGGAGAGGCCAGGGAAGGGGGGGGGGGGGGGGGGGGGGGGGCTACACGCCCGGTTAGCTATAGACGGGATTTCGTTTGTTCCTCCGGGAATAGCACAGACATCACAATCTTTACACATACACCGCCACGTCCTCGACCATCGTGTATCATTTTGCAGCAAGAAACGTCATTGAAGAATAAGACCAGCCCTAAACTTCCTTCATGGTCTCGCAAAACGTTTCAGGCGCCGGGCGGAATCTTTGTCGTGAGCACAGCCAGACCTTGTCACCTCTCCAGTTGACGACAGCCACATTACCATGACGCCTGCTCTTTTCGAATATCTTCAATGTAGGTGCTGAGGAAAGCAGGGTATGGGCGAAGGTAAGACTGCTAGTAGAATGCTACAAAGGCACTCAGTACAGCGCCCTACATCCGTTCCCTTCGTAATCCTTATACGCCACCCGCGAGTCCTCTCTATCAAGACGGACGCCTAAACCTCCGTCTCAGTCTGCGGCGACGCTTCAGCCTCATCTGCCGCCTCATCCGCCTCAGCCTCCGGCTCAACAGCCTCAGTCTCTCCTTCCTCCTCGCCACCATCCTCGACGCCATTCGCCTCCCCGTTCCCAATGTCAATCAGATCCACCCCACCCTCATCCTCCCCCTCCAACCGCAGACTCGCCTCCCACTCGGGGAACATCTCCTCATCCTCGCCCGGCACTCCCAAACTCCTACTAACCTTCCCTCTCCCTGCCTTCTCCAAACCAGCCTTCCACGCCTCCACTACGCCTTTGCACCGACTCGGCTTATACGTCTGCGCAAACAGCACCGCCTCGGCCGTCCTGCCCGTCGCGAGCAGGATGTCCAGACAGCCATCTACGTCAGCCGTCTGCCATAGCGCGGTGAACGCTACATTATGCTGGCCGGCATCGCGAGCCTTTTGGGCGAGGTCGCGAAGGCCGTCAGCGTCGGCGCTGCTGGAGTAGAGAAGCAGGAGGGAGCCGAGGTCCTTCGCATTGCGGAAAGACTCTTCGGCGAGTTTGAGATCCCAGGCGGTAAGCGCGGCATCGCCGACGGTCTTCCATTTGTGCTCCACGTCGCTTTCTCGGGCGAGTTCCAGGGCGATCTGCAGTTGGCCGAGACCCAAAGCGAGTTCAAAGCGGTGCTCAGGGTCCGTGGCGACTTCAAGCGCCTGCTCCTTGTAACCCTGGCCCTCCAGGAAACGGGCAATTTTGCTCTTTTGCTCGTCCGGGATGTCGGAGAGCATGCCTTCTGCGGCGTCCATGTCGCCACGGAGAACGAGGGTTTGGTACTCGATGACGCTGACTGAGAGAGCAAACGATGTGACTTGGACGTCTTTGTCGCAGACGTAAACGCGCTGGTCGCGGGTCAGGTAGCCTAGGACGTAATATGGCTGGTCGAAGTGGCTGATGGTGTAAGTCTGGTCGCCGACAAGGTAGTTCAGGCGATTGGTACTGTTGGTGTAAACGAAGCAGTCGCCTATCCATTGGCCTGTCCGTACGCTGCAAATTGGTCAGTCACCAGGTCTACAAGCATCTCAGGTCCGACAGTGTGCGAACTCACCTCTCGTTGATATCACAGACCACCTCGAAAGCCTCCTCTACACCATCCTCCTCCACGGTTCCAGCTTGCAGCGCAGCCACATACTGCTCCCTGGAATACCGTAGAACGTAGTAAGTATCCTCGCAAGCCAAGCATACCAGCTCGCCCGACTCCGACCAGTACACATTTTTCGGCTCAACCTCTATTCTCCTGACTAACTTGCCAGTCTCCCAGTCAAAAAACCCGACGCCGCCCTGCCCCTTCACACCGAGTAAGACACCGCCACAAAGTCCGTCCGCAGTAAAGCCAACGTTCACAGAGCCATCGCCGCCCTTGGGCTTGAAGTTGCGGTAGATCTTAACAGAGTACTGGGATTCCCGAATAGCGTAGTCCTTGTCGTTCTCTTTGCTAGCCCAAGCAAAGTCGAGCGCCGAGCCGAAAGCCTGGTTGCGGAGAGCGAGAGCCGTGTAGATGATGTATTCGCCGTCTCCGCACACCGCAACAAAACGGCCGTTCGGAGAATGGAGGAGAGTCTGCGGGTATATTTCAGTAGAACCGAGGTCCTTCGAGGGTAGAGTGAGGGGCTGGGCGTCTTTGGTGTTGTTGTCGGCGGTCCTGATGATTGACGTTAGGATCTCTGAGTGGCGAGCGTAGATGACCTTGCCACTGCCGTCCATTGACACAGCAGGCTCTTCACGACCCATGGTGACGACAACCGCACCGTCATCGAAACCCATAGCGATGCCCTGTCTACCTCGCTGAGACGAGACGCACCAGGCGCGCTCGAGGCCGTAGGACAAGGACTGCTCGAGACGGTAGGTGTTGGCATGCCATATCTTGACCGTGCCATCCTCAGAGCCCGATATGATGACTGGTAGCTCCGGGTGATAGCAGGCGAAAGAGACGTTGCTGGTGTGACCCTCTAGTGTTGCGATGAGAGCCTTGGTAGTGTAATCCCAGATCTTGACCGTCCGGTCGTCTGATGTGGTGAGGAGGTATGGCTTGTCGGACTGCGGATAGTAGTCGACGTGATTGACGCCTTTGGTCTCGTGGGCCTCCAGCGTGAAGTTTGGCGTGCTCGACCCTAAGCTCCAGATCTTTACGGTTCGGTCCAAGCACGCCGAGGCGAACGTGTTGGTATCCTTTGGGTTGATAGCCAGGCCCATAACGTAGTGCGAGTGTCCCTCAAATACGCTTACGCACTTCCAACCTCGGTCCCAGTCCCATAACTTGATAGTCATATCGTCGCTCGCTGTCAGGACAAAAGGCTGGGTAGGATGTACCACTATGGCACGGATGTAGTCTGGGTGTGCTTCGAAGGAGGTGATCTTCTCCGAGGTGTTGTAATTGTAGACGCGCAATTGAAAGTCATCGCTACCTGTCACTATCCAATTCTTTCTTGCGATGAAGCGGCCAGCTCGTACGGGCACGTCTGTTAGCTCGAATGTCTTGATGATGGATTGGGTGGTGTAGGACCAGATGTAGACGTGGCCGGAATATAGCGTCGTGAGGATCTGCCATCTTCATCAGTCTGACGTGCTCGACGAAATCGGAACGGCCGCGGATAGCCTGGATGCATGTCTTACCCATGGCTCAGTAGGATGAAAGTCGATGCCCTTGACTCGCTCACTCCGGGCGAAGAGCTGCCTCTGCAGATGGAGGTTAACTCTAGGTCCCATTACGCTCATTCCTCAGATCTATCACAGAGTGTATACCTTGACGTCCAACCTCATCTTGTCGGCTAGCCCTCGTCTGTGCGACGCAAGGGACCGGTCTTGTCTGGCTCAATTCGGTGTTGGTGGTGAGGGCTGTCGGATGGGAGAGTGATGGTTTATGTGCGCATTGAATGTATTCTTGTGCGCGGACTGAGGGTAGCTTTCTGGTACGCGTGTGTCATACGTGGTTGTGTTCGTGTATGGTCTTTGCGTGGTGCTTTGGCGCAATAGCAATTGCTGTCCCCAAGCATTGGACAGCTGTAGTCGAACCCTTGAAGCCCCCAAATCTCAGATCACGTGTGGGCCCTAGTCCCGAGCACCGAACGCGGCTGCAGGTGGCTTGACGACCCGCGCCCGCGTGACGTCTGGGGGCGTTTGTTAGCGCCACTCCACATTAGCCGCCTTCGTCGACCGTCTGGACAACTGAGGTGGACGAACCTGCGATTCTACACCTCGCCCGAACTCTCCACCACTGTATACCAGAACCATAGAATTTCTAGAATATCTTCGCCATGCAAATCCTCTCCGTCACCACCGCCTTGCTGGCCTCTTCCGCCGCTGCGCGCTCGCTCTTCGGCTCCTCGCCCGCCATCTCCCCGAACATCGACGGATCGCTATCTGTGCCGGGCAAGAATCCACTGCAGCACTGCGAGGATCCCAGAGGCGACATCTTGACCCTGGACAGCGTTGACCTTGACCCCAACCCTCCCAAAGCGTAAGCTCCGCCCACTGCTCCACCACCACCTCATCGCATAGCAAGGCAAAGCTCATGACTAACCGCACCTTTTACAAACAACAGCGGCACAACCCTCAGCATCACCGCCAGCGGCAAGCTCTCCGAAGACGTCGAAGCCGGCGCCACAGTTCACTTGACGGTCAAATACGGCCTCATCACCATCATCCGCCAGACCGCCGACCTCTGCGACACGGTCCAGAAAGTCGATCTTGAATGCCCACTGAAGAAGGACGAGGACGTCAAGCTCACCAAGGACGTTGACCTGCCGAAGCAGATCCCGCCGGGCAAGTACAGCGTCATCGCGGATGTGTACAGCAAGGATGAGAAGAAGATTACGTGCTTGACTGCCACCGTGGAGTTCCACAAGAGCGGGAAGGAGGAGCAGATTGTGCTAGAGGGGCCAAAGCAGGGCTTATGAGAGTATCAATTGGGGCTGGGAGGCGCGAGAGCGGCGTTGTTACGAGTCATGGGGAATGAAGTTGCAGTTGTGAGGTATCCTATTAATCTTTGAGAATGAGAACGTGCGTTCGAGCGAGAGGAATCGGAAGATTACTAGCATCGCGGGATACCGCAGCACGTAATTCGAGGCCTTGTGTATACCGTGATTGTGGCATGGGTATCTATCCGCTTCTCTTCCTGACTCGTCTGAGCCTTTCAAGCTCTACCATCTGCTAGCTCCTCGACTCATCCCGTGATCTCGCGCGCTTCTACTACATCGGACGACCTTACTCGCCAAACAGCTTCCGCACCCTCTTCATCACGCTGTCTTTCTCTGGGTCGTAAGGGTGGTCTTTACTCGGAATCTCCAGCACCGACGGAAACGCTTCCCCGAACTTGTCGACCTGTCCCCGTATCCGATCCGCAATCTAACCCATCGCCCTGTCAGCCTACATCTCCCTCGTACCAACCCATACCTCTTATCGCTCCAGTCCGCCTCTCTAGCACCAAGGCTTCTGTGAACCAGCCTGCGCCTCCCCCTCACGCATTCCAAAGTTAATCGCTTACATGTTGGTTAATAAGAACAATCGCAATGTCCTTCCTCAGCTTCGTAAACTGCTCAAATGCGCCCTCGATTGTCGAAGTCTCGGTCTTATGGTCGACGACCAAATAGTTCTTCTTGCTGTCCGGGGGGTCCGTCACATGCTACAATCCACCCACCAACATTAGATTTCGAGCTCTTGTTGATACGCGAGCGGAAGAGCTTTGCGAGAGGAGAAGAGGGAGGACTAACGCCAACGCCGGCCAGGAGGATACCGGTTACTGAGTCCTACACGGCGCGAACGTATTAGCATCTATCCGGTTGACTTGCAGCGGAAAGCTGCCCAGAAGTGGGAGGTTTTCGTGGTATGGATAGGGAGCTTACTTCATCGCCTATTACGGCTAGGAACTGGCGATCCTTGTAGGCTTGGACTGGTAACGCCATGTTGCTGGGCTACATTCACAGACGGAAGCTGGAACTGTGGTGGGGGGAGGTCCACGGGTGTCTGCCCGGTCTAGGTCCAATGACGAGGATGCTTCGGGAGAATTCCGCGGGGGAGGTGGGACTGGATGGGTGACCTCAGGTCTTCGTCTTCTTGTCTCTGCTCTACCTTTGTGATGTGTGGTGAAGAGGAGATACAAAAGCCACAGATTGTAAAAGAGGTTGGACTGTGAGGATAAAGCATACCTTAGCGGATCTACTGGGAGGGAACAAGAGATGTACGTTCGAACTCGCTTTGAGCTTCAGGCGCATGTTGGCTATATACCCTCCCAGGCCTTGCTGGGCATTACCAGCAATCATGATCGATGGAGGCAAGGGATCGTGCACCAAAACGGATATAGAGCATGATAATTGCTTGCGGTACTCGCACATGAAGGCATGTATTCTGTAGCCATCGGCAGGCTCTACCTTTCTCAACGGCGTGACAATCTCGTGCAGGAAGAGTCGGCTGTGCGCTCGCACATACATAATAGAGCACTCACCTCTTCAATGAGGTACACTGTACGTCGCCCGTTCATCTAGGTACCGTACCACTAGTAAAGGCCGTCTCTAGGAAAACCAAGACCTATCTCCCTCCCCTGCATGCCCGCTTTCTGACCTGTATGAAACCCTCTGCAGCCGGCTGCACTCATCCTCAAATTCGCCATTGCCACCTCTGCCTCCTTCTCCACCTTCGACATGACCATCTTCTCGCCCTTCAGCAACGATCCTCGGCTCCTGCTTTGTCGGCGCTCGTCGCACAGGAGAAGGTGGCGCCTTATTGCGACCGTGCATAGGACAAATGGCCTTCCCACCGCTCTTGTGCCTTGGGCTGAGCGGACACAGTGGGCTATTGGGAAGGTGATCTGGCACATCAAGCTCGAAGCCAAGCTGTGTCTCGTCATCTTCCTCATCGTCAATCGTCTTCTCTATCCAGTGGCGTATCTGGTTTCTCTCCGCACGTTTGGTGTTACCGTAGCGCTGCGCAAATGGTGTTTGCTCAAAATTTGTGACCTTCAAATCCCGACCCAATTCGGGGCTGGGCGGCTTCGCTCGCATGGTAGACATGGTCGTCTCTGATGCCATCCGCTTGAGCTTATTGAATTGTGATATCGAGGACGTGTGCCGGAGCGCCGATACGGAGATCTTGTGGGCAATGCCATGCCTTCGTTTCATGGCAGGAGGCTCAGGACTGTTAGGTTCGGTCGTCTGACGAAGATCCCGAATGAGTTGCCTGATTAGACTCCACCTCTTTCCTCTTGCATTGACACGGGCACGCTTCTTCGAGGACGAGCTACTTTCGCTTTCTGGCGGCGCGGGAATGGCATCTGGCGGAGGTGTGGGTACCCTGCGCATTTCAGATGGCAGCCAGCTGAGAGCAGCGTGACCTGTAATACGCGACTTCTCATACTCTGTATCCTCTCCTGTAGCGTATGCTTTCCGCATCGAAGCAACTGGTCGCGAAGCTGACTGGGATGTGACAACGGTCCTCGCTGAATGTGCATTTGCTTCAGAGTCGTCAATGTCCTCCAAAGTAGCACGGTGTCGTAATCTTGGCTTAGGTCTCGGCTGCGTGAGCGGTGAGAGCTGCTCGCTTGACGACTTCGTGTGCCCAAGCGCCGGCCTGGAGACCTTTGCTTCGCCTACATCCATGGGCGATATCCGAGAAGAGGCACCTTCAGATAACGTGCCGTGCAGACGTGGTCGCGCAAAATACTGTGGCACGGAGATCTCTGACGAACTTGTAGAAGCATCTGTTGTAGCCTTTTCTGAGCTGGCGCCGCTCTTGAGTGTATCTGGCGTTGGTCGTTTTGTTGGCGGTTTTCCCATTGACGAAGCTTCATACGAGCTGTTTATCAACGCTTGCTTGTTGAATGCATTGAAGACGCTGCTGCGTTTGCGCTTAGTCGCCGTCGATCTCGCTGGAGTACTCAGTGGTGGTCTGGTAGGCGGCATCGCTGCTTGAAGCGGCGACGAAGGCGAGGCAGCTAGAGGGCTGATCGGCAAAGAAACGCCGGGTGTGGTCGGCCGCAATGTTAGCGGCGTCTCATTCCGGGACATAGCGCCAGCTCCGAAACTTCGAAAATAGTCAGGCTCAGGTGGGATCAATGTTGGCGTGAACACTTTGGGAATCGTCGTTCCTGGGGCGAAAGTGCGAAAGTAGTGATCAGCATGGCGAGATAGCGCAGCGCTTGGCGAGGTTGGTTCAACATTTGGCGGAGTAACATCATGGTAATGTCTGGCCTCTTTGAACGCAGGATGATCGGGTCGTTCGCTCGAGCGCTGTTGACTGGTTCTCAAAGCCGGACGTCCGCGTTCACGCTCTTGATGGTCAGTCCGGGAGGGGCTGGACGTGTCGGCAGACACCGATCGGTCTGGAGGTGCTGGAGATTTGGACAGCGTGAGCTTCGGGGAGATCGCTTTGGGCAAATTAGATATGTGCATCGAGGTGCGCAGGCCAGGCCTCGCTAGCGCCGTGACAGAAGGCGGCGGTGGAACAAAGCCTGGAGAAGGAGGAAACTCTTCCGTTGAGGTGCGCGCGCCAACTTTCTTCGGAGTCCGCCCTGTGGAGCTAATTGGGGCGGTCGGGACCTTTGCGTTGGAGGCAGTAGGTGGGTCCACTTCCTGGGCAAATTGTGCAGCGGTAAGAGACAAGGGGGAAGATATCGAATGGACGGGTGGCGACAAAGCAGGAGGAGAAGCCGCAGTATCTTCAACGACTTTGGGAGCGTAGTAAGAGGGCGTACGCCGGACCGGTGCATGTTCAGTACGTACGATTAGCGCATGTTTTCGGGTATGTTGCTCGGGCTGGCTTTTCTTTTTCAGGAGTCGAAGATCAGGCTCGTTGTGTCGTAGGAAATGTGCGAAACTGCTCGCTCTGGAGACCTGCGACTGTTTCGAGTTGTAGCTTGAAGAACTGCTAGGACTGGGTGTCTTTGGTGGAGTGGGGGGCTCGCTTGCACGCCGTGCCAGCATTTCAGCACCTTTCCTAAGAGATGGTCAGTAGCTGTGAAGCGGCCATGAGCGCTGTGCTTACCTAGAAGTCTTGTGCGGTAGCAGCAGCGAGCGCATTTGCTCTGCCGTCGTCTCTTTTTGTGCTGCATGGTAGAAGTAGGTTGACTTGGCCGACTCAGGTGAATCCGGGGTTTCACGGAAATCTAGTGGTGGCTCTTCCCGCATCAATGGGCGGGCATTGGGCCCAGCACGCCCTCCTAAGAGCTGTGGTGGTACCGCCTCGGTGGTGCGCGGCCGTGGTGGCGATGCCGACGCTTCCGATCCTGGTCTGGGTCGTCGCCGTTGCGGTTCCGTTCCTGATGGTCCCGGCTGCTCCGAATCGGACTGAGCTCGTACTCTTCTTCGTGATGTCTCCTGCTCCGTCGATGGTTGCCGTAGTGACTTGATGGCCGGGCTGAGGTTGAGCTGCGTCTCCGGTGGTGTTGTGAGGTCCGCACGCGCGAGGTGCGTGGTGCCGAGTGGGAGCGATGCCTGGGGCGCGCCGGCTCCCCTCCCATGTCTTCTGTCTCCTCCCTCATCGTACGGTCGAGATTCTCCACTTTCTGGTCGAGCTTTGCTCTCTCTTTGCTGCTGTAATTCTTGAAGCATGCCACTGGGTACATGCTGCATATTCCTGCGACAGCAAGGGAAACGAATAAGAAGATGGCGCGACGGTAGCTTTGTCCTTGATGAGCTTGTTCTTGCCAATCGGGCATGGTCACGCTTTGGGAATGTAGGTGATAGGGTGCGTGGCGTACGGCGAACTCGGTTCGATTGGGTATCGACCTTCGGCGCGAAGGTGAGGTGGGGATGTAACGGCCGCAGAGCGCCAAGAGCAGCTGGGAGAGGGTCAGTATTGATCTAGTGACGAAACGACATTTAGACAGCAGTGGTGTGTTGAGCGGCCGTGGCAAGATCAACGTGGTGGTGTTGTAGTGAGTGCTTGCCGACGTTGGAAGCCAAAAGTAGAAGTGAAGTAGAAAGTGAGACTGACGTTGCTACGGCTGGCAGTCCCGCTGTCGTCCGAACTTTATTCCGACATCGACATTGCGGATGTGGGGTTGCCGAATGGAGAAGGCGCGACTGGCTGTTCAGGTAGCGTGCCGGTCAACGTTCTTCAACATACATCCGGATAGAGGTTCTTAGTCCTGATGATGCTTTGAAGAAAGATCGAGCACTTCCATAGCGCCATATGCGAACATCGTCAATAGCACCAAGTCGTTGTGGCTTGGCCACACGTCGCACGTGTAATTGCGGGGCGAGCATGTGCCTGTCTCGTCCACCACTCGCACATGCCTCTTGACCTTGACAATCAACTTTAACCAGAGCACAAGGAGCGCTGTATCGAATGCCACTACTGCAATTTGCCGACCCGTAGGACTGGAAGTCGCCATGCGTAAGCCACGTAAGATCGAGTCGGCACACCGTATGGCCAGGGGTGTGCAACGCAATGGAACAATCGATTCGGCTCCCTCCTGAAATTAGACTTTACGACTGGGTCAGCCATTATCTACCATCTAGATCCGGTATCTTACGGTCCTTACGAGTGCTCGTCGAGCGACTCATCACCAGCGAGCACGAAGCACTCATTCATCACCAGCTGCGAGCAATTCGTTCAAAAATGGAAGCGACGGATACCGTTTGCGTGATCCACCACATCAACTCCCCGTCTCCACAGGCCCCAACCACGCCCAACTAACCGACACCCTCCCACTGGCACTCGGCGCCAGCCTCTCAAAAGCCCCAAGACTCGTATCCAAATCGTCCACGGCACACCCCGTACATCGGTCCACAACTCTCAGATCCACACTCCTCTCCGCCCCGACCTCCTCATTATACCGCGTAGCTCGCAGCGTCTGGCCACAGAGTGGATTATCATTGCTATTACCGCCGTTGTTCGTCGATGATCCTGCAGCATCGAAGAGGATGTACGAGAGTGAGACGATGAAGTCGGAGTCCGTGCTAGTCTCGCCGCAAGCGCCAAGGCCGGGTTGGTAGTAGGTTAGCTCGCCGGTGAAGGTCTCGGAGCTGGAGGGGAGGGGGAGGTCTTCCGACGATGAGCTAGGAAGCATATTAGTACGCGATGCTAGCTAGGGAATTCCGGGGGCTGCTGCATCGTTCTTACCTGGATCCTGTCGTCAGTCCTACAGCGAGGCCTATGATGAGCGCAAGAAGCGCGAGCACTACTGCTAGCAGCAGGCATAGGAAGACCTTCCTGCTGAGCCCGAGGTAGCGACGGCTGGGAGGGAGTACACGGTCTAGCTTGCTATGCAGGGTCGCCTGGCCACCAGCACCAGCTGTAGAGTCGTCCGCATCATTCGCGACTGCCGCATTCTCCCATTCTGGTATTTGAATCTCCTTATTTGGTGCTGGCTCTGCGGCGGGCTGGTCTGTCATGGTAGCGACTGTCAAACAGGGCGAGATCTATCTACGAGATGCTAGGAAAGATACCAAGAAACGAGTGAGCATAACACTTACAGCCATGCGCTATACGAAAGGCGAGACCGCTTCTGCAGACAGGTGAGTAGTTGCAGACACGAGCCCCATGGGTTAGATCGCAAGCCAAGGTTCATCTCCATGTCTTGGCGCTGTGGGGCTATACCAATGACGGCATGACATTATACCTTACTACCTGAGGTGTACAGCTACACTGAGCTTCACCCGCAGCATCGTATACGCCGAGGTACACCCTGAAAATAAATTGCGACGCGAAGTTCAATGTCAGGCCACGGCACAATGGAATGGCTGATGCCTACAATTCTTATCATTCGCTCCTATCTCCCCATGCTTGAAGCAAAGAGCTACGAGGCCGCAGCCAAACGCCGTAATAGTGCTTGCTGTCGTACATCATGCATCAGACTAGCCCCGTGTCTAGTTCGCAAGCGCCCAGCTGGCTTCTACCCTCCAGCCGACACTGCTCCCGCTACTGGAAGCGTCTCCGACGTCCATCGTGCGCTCATCCACCACGCCCTCAGTTCGCCGTCTCGCGCACGACACTGTCCACAGCCTGGGCAAAGTAGTCCACATTGTTCGTGTTCAGCCCTGCCATCGAGATACGCCCGTTCTTCGTCATATAGACGTGGAACTTCTCGCGCAGCTTCTGAACCTGCTGCTCGTTCAGGCCGGTAAAGCTGAACATGCCGATTTGATCGGTGATGTGATTCCACGTACCAGGTGTACCTCTCTGCTCGAGCTTCGATTGCAGAGATTTGCGCATCTCGATAATGCGTCCGGACATGGTGCGCAGGTCCTCCTCCCACTGCGCAAAGAGCTGGTCGTCGTTCAAGATCATGCTGGCAATTCGCGCGCCATATGCGGGCGGGTTGGAGATCTCAGATCGCTGGAGGATGGCTAGCTGGCTGCCGACTCTCGTCACCTCCTCCTGTGCGGAAGGCGACGGTGCACCAACGAAGTGGAAGCAGCCTGCACGCTCACCGTAAAGACCGAAGTTTTTGGCGTAGGATTGCGCGATCATGAGCTCAAAGCCCTGCTCGACGAAGTAGTTGATCGCCCATGCGTCGCGGCTTAGCGAGCCAGATGCGAAACCCTGATACGCGCAGTCGAAGAAGGGGAAGTGTTTCTTCTGCTTCATGATCTCGGCAATCTTCTTCCACTGATCCTGCGTAGGATCGACACCGGTCGGATTGTGCGCACAGGCGTGAAGCAGGACGACGGAGCCTTCTGGTGCAGACTGAATCGTGGATGTCATGCCGTCGAAATCAAGACCCTTGGTCTGCTTGGAGAAGTAAGGGTAGTTCTTGACTGGAAGCTTGCTGTTCGCGAAGATCTGGTTGTGGTTTGCCCATGTCGGACTGCTGACGTAGATAGCCTTCGCCTCTGCGTTTTGAGGATTGTAGAACTTGGCGAGGAAGCCTGCACCAAGATGCAGTGCGCCGGTACCAGAGACTGATTGAAGAGAGATCACGCGCTTTTCCTGGACTGCTGGCGATGACTTGCCGAGTATGAGCTTTTGAGAAGCTGATGTGAAGTCGGCAAGACCGGCGATGGGGAGATATTCGTGGTTGAGCTCGGGATCTGCGCGCAGACGCTCATCGGCCTGGAGTGCTCAAGTCAGCTACTAGTTTCTGCCCGGCCATACTGACGGCGCAGCGAGTGAATATGACCCTACCTGCTTCACCACTGGTAGCACCCATGGCTTTGCGTTGTCATCTCTGTACGCTCCAATCCCCAAGTCCACCTTCTTCGGGTCTTGATCGTTTTTGAACGCTGCCATCAAACCAAACAACGGATCCTCAGGCGCCTGGGGCACGGTATCCGCGCCGAATGCGGTCTTGACGCCTTCTACGTTCATATCGACTTGGCCCATATGGCCTTGTATCTGTCCGAGTCTGTTGTTTGCCTGTTGTCGAGGGACCGACGTCTTGGTTATGTTTGGAGCTGACATTTCGTCGTCGGCGACTGGCCGAAGCGGTTTCTGGAGTATCTGGGGGTGACACAGTCCGTGCGGCGGCGATTGAGCGATAGGCGCGAGACGGGGTTCAGAGCTCGGCTAGAGGCGGATGCAGCAGACAAAGTGATGGTTCGACGTGGGACGATATAGCATACAGCAAGTTGAAGTCGAAACAATCAGGTAGACAGAACAGAGGAGCAGCTGAGGTCAGAGGTCTAGGATGGACTACAGCCTCGGAGCTATCTGCCTCCATGAGGCTCTACACGTGATGATCTCAGCGCCCCGGAACCCAAACGCAGGTACTCCCGCACGATGCCGAGGCACGATCAACGTACCCTCCGAGGACCTGTGAAAGGGTCAGCTCACTCTAGGGTCGGGAAGGCCATCAAGCGTGGTGTTCGCCTAAGAATCTGGCAGGGTCCGCTACACAGCAATGGCACTCGTTGAGCGACGTTCCATGGCTCGCGGGGTGTACAGATGCTTTGAGGAGTGGATTTCCGGAGAATGGTATCCTGCTTGGAGCTACACTATCAAAGGTCTGAAAGTGCGTCTTCGCTGTCATGAAGGCAACATTCTGGAATACTCCGGAACTCTGAGAACCTCGAAGCTTTACAGCCAAAGCCTCGTGAGCGTGCCTTCCGGTTTCGTTTCCGCTTGATTTGGATCCTTATGTCTTAAGCGGGAGTACTTGCGTCCAACCTCCGCTGGGCATGGAGATCTCCTCAAAATTGCCGTTGGCAGTCCTGCTCGACGTCTGCTGGAGAGGCGATGACGGAAGGTAGTCACTTGTTTCAACTGAGACTCCGCACAGGTTTCCATCTCAATCTCTTGCTTCTGCGATTTTCCTCCAATCAGCGTCGCGGATGGGCTTCTGGCTATAGAGCCACACTGCTGTTCGATGAGGGATGGGGCTTGCGCGACGCAGTCGTGACGTTCTCGTCTGGGAAGTATTAAGATACAACACTCGCCCAATGTGAGATAGCCACTTTCGAAGCGGCCCTCCATTGCTTGTCTGCTTTCTTGAAACATACTGCTCAGCATGAGATCTCTTGCAATTGTCACTCTGCTAGTCTGGCTTTGCCATTCGGCGTACGCGGCACGTCGTACCTCACCACCAACAGACGCAGTCGTCCTTGACCAGTCTGGCCTGCGTAGCAACCTCACCACGGTCCAATCTGGCGTGGATGTCCTCTCAACCACCGCCACCGGACTACAGAGCCTCTTCATCTACCCGGGCGTGTACTACGAGCAGGTGTACATTCCAGCTCGTTCAGCGAACCTGACCGTCTACGGCTACACCAACGACACTTCGACTTATGACTCAAATACTGTCAACATCACTTACAGTCTCGCCTTGATCAATACGACGAGTGATGATCTGACGGCAACTGTAAGGGCTTGGAGCAGCAACTTCAAAATGTAAGACACCTTTCACGGTGTTGACTGCCTCGATGCTAACACGAATAGGTACAACATCAACATACTAAACACCTTCGGCCACATCAGCTCCAACGGCCAGAATCTTGCTCTCTCGGCACACGCAGGCGGCCAAGGCTACTACGGCGTGGGTCTCTTCGGATATCAAGACACGCTGCTGGCAAACACGGGCAAGCAAGTGTACGCTAAGTCGAAGATCACCGGCGCCATTGACTTCATCTTTGGACAGACTGCAGTGGCCTGGCTCGAGGTAAGACTCTTCAACCCATCTAAGAGCTCTGTAGTCACTGAGCACCCACTGACAGTCCTCTTTCAACACATCGACATCCGCACCATAGCCGCCGGCAGCATCACAGCCTCTGGCCGCAACTCCACTGAAAACCCTAGCTGGTACGTCATAACCAACAGCACCGTCTCCGGCATCAGCTCTACCATCAACACACGACCCGGCCTCAACTATCTAGGCCGGCCCTGGGGCGTCTTTGCCAGAGTCGTCTTTCAGTACACGTACCTAAGTGATGTCATCAATGCTGCTGGCTGGAGCGTGTGGAATGCTCCGCCGCAGGAGAGAACGAGCAATGTGACGTTTGCGGAGTTTGGGAACTATGGACCAGGAAGTGTGATGGAGGAGGGGCCAAGGGCGGAGCTTTCTGAGCAGTTGAATGAGCCCGTGGCGAGGGAGGATATTCTGGGTACTGGGTACGAGGATGAGTGGTGGGTTGATATGAACCATCTCGGGTAGCAATCGATCGAGTCCAGCAGCCAGGCTTAATCTGCATTCGAACTGCCTTCTGCCTCCTCCTTGTCCGCCCCCACCCAGTCTCCCACGCCCCCATCCCCCTCCGCAGCTGCTATAGCGAGCTTTCATATGCCCAGCATGCCTCGCCATGGTCCTGACACCTGCTGACTTGTGATCCTACTCCGACGAAAGCTTTGATGCTCTCGGAAGTAGACGTGCAACAAGGCGGCACAATCCAGCACTTGGAAACCACAACGAATCTAGGAGCAGTGGCTGTAGAGTTTGTACGTTACAGGCAGCATGTACAAACCTTTGGCTGTTGAGCTGCCCAGCGGCTTGCCATATGGAGGACAACAACAGGCGCATGCGAGTCTGTGGCGCTTTAAGCTCTTCCCTCGCGGTCTCAATACAAAGCATGCAACAGCCATAAGTGCCTGCATCTTGGGAACGCGCTCAATTGACCAGCAGACTGCATGAATGCACCTGACCCATTCGAGCCTAAGCCGCAAGCCTTTGCCAGATGCTTCGACCGGTGAAGTGCCCAGTTTCATGGCGAACCAAGCTCAAAGCGTGTTGTATAATGCTTTGTTCTAGTTTTCTCCGAAGACATCTCCACAGGCTTAGATCCACCATTCATTTCCTGGACATGCGGATCCCCGCTCATCTCAAGCACGTCCTGCGACATTGGCTCGAACATGGTCTGAGTGTCGAACCCTCCCAAAGGTATCTTGGTCGACGAAGATAGACTCAGGCTTCTGCTGTCGTGACTGGCAGCAACACGTTGCCGCTTTCGCCTGCGCATCAAACATATGGCGCCAATTATGCCAAGCAGCGCGGCCGCCAGGGCGGTTCCCACAGCTATACCGGCGATGGCCCCCGGAGAGACTCCGTTCCTTTCCGAGTCGTTACTTGAATTCGTCTTAGATGTCGTTGTGCCATTGTTAGAAGCGGTGCTTGAGGAAGCCCCCGGGGAAGTTGAAGATGCGATGTCTGTGTGATTGTGGGATGGATCCGAGGCAGAATTGCCACAACTATCGGCCACCGATACTAAATTGCTCCCGGTTGTCGCGTTTGCTTGCCAGATTGTGAAAGTGTCACTGTCGTAATTTACCAATAGATACGCTGCCTGGAAAAAGTGCCGACCCAGAATGGACGTATCGCCTTGGTTAATGCCGAGTGTCGGATCGAGTAGTACCTCCCGAACGCTGTCGTTGTATTGAGTGGCCCCGCTCTCTACGACATTGGAAGGATGGATTACAAGCAGCTCGTTCGGTATGCGTATCTGAAAGGTGCTGTCAAGCTCGATTGTAAGGTCCCCATAGTACCTGCGGTCAAATCAGAGTAGAACACGACGCCAATGCCGGTCACGTAACGTACACTTCGTCTGGCTGGTACAACATTCCACCGTATCCGCCCGTGCCTTGTTCGCGCCCAATGTTGGATGTCGACGTGAGTTCCTCAAAAGAAGTGTAGTAAGGATCGGACGGAAACGTAAATATTCCAGGGTAGTCTGGGGTAATACAGGTTGACAAGCCACTGTATGGGCTGATGATGCTAGCGTCAGTGCCGTTCGGAAAGTTCAGTACCATATCAGACACTATGACATTCATGCCTGAGGTGCACGAGAGCGAACTAGGGGCGAGAGACTTCGTGTAGTTGCCGCCGGTTGCTTTCGCGGCATCGTATCCTCCGAAGGCGAGCTGTCCATCCATTTGAGCATCTTCAATGGATCCTACGAGGCCGTACCACCACGAGTAAGATCTGGAGAGAATCTTTCCGGCTTCCTGCAGAGCGGTCAGGAAGGTAGAGTTGTAGCCAAGACCGATCTGTGCTTGTGCTGTCAATATCTAATCAGCGCAATGACTCATATGTTTGGAGTCTCCTATCTCACGCACTACGTACTCGTCAGTATCTCTGACACAGAATATCATGGGACGTCTTACCTGTCATATGGGCTGAATATATCGAAACCCGGCATGCCAATAGGGAATTGCGAAAGAGTCACATCTCCAAGGACCAAATCATCATTAGCCCAGGCATTGTACCAGATATGAGGTCCAACCGTTCGTAGGACGTCGCTTGGGTCACCACCGGCGGCTTCTACAGTATCTCTGAGTTTAGCTGTCGTCGAATTCGTATCGTAAAGCCCTCCGCGCAGAGTGAAACAAGCCGTCGGCGAAGTCCAATTGCAGAAGGGATCTGTGCTATTATACATCCCTGGGAGACACTTAGCAGTCGTTTACTCAAGAATCTGGTGTAACTTGAAGCTACCAACAAGTGTCATTGTATACAGCCTCAGGAAGGAAGGATATATTGGCGGGCGGGTTGCCGACTGCCACCGGGACCCCTCGAAAGGTGTGATCGTTAGAGAGTACAACGTCTGTCACTGGCAGAGCAAGTACAGATGCATTCGTGCATTGGCTGCCAGCGTGCTCAGCCGCAGCTAGAAGCAGGAGAAGAAGAGGTAACATTTGTGTCGCCGAAAAAGAAGATCCAGGAAAGCGAGGAGAGTATCATGAGCAGCCTACCTACTCTTGGGCTTCAGAGTGTACTATCAGACAGATGGAATGTCGAAGCTTTGCCACAGCCCGTTATCGATCCCACTTGAGGCATGGGACAGTGCGCAGAGCTGCGCGGTTAGCACGCCAATGAATAGCATGCTGGATCCGCCAGCGTCCCGGCAACCTGAAACGATGGGCAGTTGCTATGAGCAGCATGAGGCGAAACTTGCGGTAGAACTTTGCATTCGTTTGACTCAACATGTAGACCCTTGTAGATTCAGCCTTTGAATTGTATAGGTGGTGTCAAAATATAGCGTGTTGGAATTGACGAGAAGCTAACTTCGTGATTGCCTAAGGCATCAAAGACCTAGGACCGCCCGGGCAAGCTGGAGACCAAAAGCCTTTACTTCGGTACCTAGGTGTACAACTAGCTTGAAAGTCACCCTGTTCATCAATACAGTCTCGAGTAGCTAAGCAGACATAACACCAGCCAGCTGATTTTTCAATACGACGAGAGCAGCGAAGTTCATGGTGACGAGCAGCGAGCCTCCAGAGCCTTCAAAGCAGCCATTTCCTCAAATTCGGGAGACTGCAAGTTCACAGACGCCGGGAGCGCCATTGATCTATTAGTAGTTCAGATTAGGACAATCACGCGTCCAATGAAAGTGGCTTGCTGCATACCATCACCTGCATGATAAGGTGAAGTTGAAACCGCCACGTCCATTAGATGCGGCTCCTCCCGCTGACTGTGCCACCTGGTTGCTTCAGCGCTTAACTACAGCACCGCAGCATCATTCCATGCACGTCCGTGACAGGGGCAACTTGCTCACAGGCGCTTTCGACTATGGAGTCTATGTGTTTATTCTTCCCCACTGCCACCGTGATGGAGATATTCAAGCTGCACGTCGATGGGCAATATGATTCACCTGCGTTTCTTTGTCTTCGGCACTGCCCTTTTGATCGTACTATGTCTTCTTCTGAAGACCTTGGCTTCATCTGGAAGTCAAGCGCAGCGTACATCGGCAGCTCATATCCCTCGCAAGATATGGCAAAAATGGGAAACGCCGGTGCAGGGCCTAGGCGAAGAGTTGATGAGACTGTCCAAAAGCTGGATCGATATGAATCCGGATCATCGATATGAGCTGTTGACCGGTGATTCGTCATTGACGTACGTGCGAGAACGATATGAGCAATATCCGGACATCATCGAAGTTTTCGAGCAGACGACAGATGGCATCTTGCGAGCGGATCTGATACGCTACTTGACTTTACTCTCGGACGGCGGTGTATACACGGACATAGACACTGATTGCTCGAGACCGATTGGCGAATGGATTCCGAAGGACTTGGCAGAGCAGACTGGTCTCCTGCTCGGCATTGAGTACGATTCTCAAGGCGGCGAGATTCGCAAAGACTTCAACATCCCGACGCAGCTATGCCAGTGGACACTCATGGCAAGACCTGGCCACCCAGTATTGCAGCATGTGGTCGATCGAGTTGTGGAGAAGCTGTTGGCGGACGTTCGTGTAAAAGACAATGTCACGTCTCATGATTTGCTCTATGTCCTCGAAACGACCGGCCCGAGAGTAAGTGCGCCAGTAAGCATGTTCTTCGGGGTATTTGCTAAGATTGCGTGCAACAGATGTTCACCCGAGCAGTACTGGAAAGCCTGTCCTTGCAACTCCACCGGAGAATTTCGTACGAGGACGTCTCAAATCTTACAGAGCCTACAATGTTCGGCGACGTACTTGTTCTCCCCATCAGCAGCTTTGCCTCAGGTCAAGACCATTCGGGTAGCAAGCCTTGGGGCAATGATGAACAACTAATGTCACACCACTTCCTGGGTTTTCAGGGATGGAAAGCTAGCCATGCATCTTGAGAGAAGACGCCATACTGTTAGCCAATCTTTTCAGGCGGGTTGTGCGCTCGATGTGGCAGTCCGAGCTTTCGAGAATGACTATCGCACGACGTACATTTGGAATGCATTTGGAATGCTACTATCGGACGCCTACTATCATCCTACCTCGATCCAAAAATGACCTTGTATCGACCCTAGTGGTTGTCGCTGTTGAGTGCTTCAGAAATAGCGACATCGTGTACTAGTGCGGCCACCATTTACTCCACTTCCACTCTAATTCGTGATGTGTAGAACGGTCTGTCCGGTGCTTGATCCGGTCCTTCCATTTCTCCTCGTCCCGTAGCCGTACTCTCTTACAGGTATAATAGCAGTCGTCACACCAGACGTCACCACCGACTCGCCTTTCAAGGTATGTTCACTAGGCCTTTTCCACTAGGACATAGGTTTGCTGTCACCGCAAATGTAGCAAGCTTTGGCGTATCAAAACGACATGCCATGTTCGGAATGCCATTTTTCGAACACTGAAAAAGGTTGAAGTAGGCACTAGACCCGGACATTGGACGACACGGCGGCTGCTACGCAAGCGATTCTGGTAGGAGCTATGCGCCATCTTAGCTGTAAGACCAAATTTAGAACCAAACATCAAGACGATATACGGGCTGTCTACGGGCTGTCTTGTCATCGACTTGCCAGAGATGGCATCACCCTGAAGCGCAACTCAGTATCATCAGCACTCCCTTGGGACTATTTCCACTTTATCGCCGTCGAAGGGCCGATGCAAGCACGTCAAACTTTTAGGCTCGAGTGCTTTGGATATGGCTGATCGCATCGAGCACTAGATCCGGTCAGCTCACTTTCGCGCAATTTACCAGGACTCTACTCACGATATCCCACGAACACTCTCGGATTCTCCGTAGCTGGGAAATGTCCCAGACCCTTCATGGCTTGGTGCTTGCCGCCAGGAATCTTGTCACACGTGGCTTGGCTCATAGCCGGCGTGTTGCTCCAGTCATATTCGCCAGTGAGCATGTACACTGGACATTTCTTGGTATCGATGCTGCTCATTCTATCTCGACCGTCCCAGCCTACCGAGTCGAGACACGTCAGTCGTCTACGCTACGTAGATGGTCACGGCATGTATACTTACCACCAAAGTAGAAGTCCAGATCTCCATGGAAGATTCCGTAAGCTTGCGCAGAGTACAAGTGCCACACCAGCTGTCGATTTTTGAGCGGTGCCGTGGGAGACATCATGCCGTAGATCCACTCAGGGTTGAACAGGGCCTGGTTGACATAAGGAGAACGATCGTTCCACTGCCTCTCCATGTTGAGGTAATCGCTGCCCTGCAGTGGAATGGTGCCGCCAGCCCCAACCTCGTCACAGCGAGCGGCGACTGCTAGGCAGACCTGACCGGCCATGGAAGCGCCGCATATGATGGGCTTGTCCAGGCCTAGCTTCTTCACAAATGCGCTGATGCAGCCGACGTATGCGTCTTCGGTATTGGTATGCATGCCTGGGCGAGATGTCAGCCTACGCTCCTATGAGCGCCCAAGATCAACGCTTACCTGGCCAGTAGCCCTCATACGGGAAAGAGCGTCCATGAGCCGGTAGATCCAGTGCATACATTTTACAGCCCTTCAACATGCGCTCATCGTTCATGACACCATGATACTGCCGCCCATCACTCCCTGCCGTATGCAAGAACACAATCTCCTGCTCTCCCTCTCCAGACTGCTCATAAAACACCTTACACTTCCCCCAGACCGGCGAGCGAATGTACACATACCGCCCAACGATATGATCAACATCCGTCTCCGGCTCCTCATCTGCGGGCGTCGGTCCCGCAAAAGCATCATGCAAGAGCTCAAGGCTCCGTCGCCAGACGTGAGTCCAATGCGCAAACGCAACTTGGTCCCCGACCACCTCAATACCGCCCTGCTTGATGTTCATGCCGAACATACCTGCAAAACCATCAGCCTGACCCTCGTAGAACTTCCGGAGTTGACGTTTGATACCCCAGTACGACTGATATGGCGCGACGGGTGTCTGACGGAAGAACTCCTGCCATTGCTCTGGTAGGGCTGTCAGGACGAAGAGGGCGTCTTTGGGGTCGCCGGCGTGGATGGTCGCCTCGCCGTTGCTGACTTTGACGAGGATGGCGTTGTTGGAGCCGGCGCTTTTGATGCCGAAGGTTGCTGCGGCGGTGATGGCGTTGCTGGTGGTGAAGGCATCGAGTTGGCCGTCGCTTTTGGCGACTGCGTTGGCCTTGGGGATAGCGGACTCCAGCTGGGTGGGTAGGTCTGCCCAAGGGTCTGCGGGATTTACTGTTCAGTTACACCATGTTACTCGGGTGTGTGGGAATACTCACGAGAGCTAGCCGCATCCTTGACAGCACCGTTGGCACCGTTCACCTTTTGCCGTTTGGACGATCGAGGAGGCATATTGTGCTGCTGCAACGAATGATCTACTGCCGAAGCTCACTTATTTCTTTGAGAGCGAGGTGTACTGGAAGTGTTGGACACACAACCCACCGTACTTGTACCATCTCATACATAAACTCCCAGCAGTCAGACTTCAGCCACGGCGGGGAAGCTGTAGAGGTGAGATGAAGATCAATTGGCATCTCGTAGCCAATGGTCGTCCTTACGGCAAAGCGGAAGTGTATGGTTCCATTGTACAATGTCCGTGGCAAGTGGAAGCATACTTTCCGTTGTGGCCGAGTGTAAGAGACCTTGCGAGCGATACGTTGCTCGGCAATCGGGTGTCGAGTGAGGAGTGAGGACAATTCGAAGCGCCTTCGTCTTTCCGGCAGGAGCGCAGATAAGCGGGGTCACCCCGCATCCGTGTCGGCTGAGAAAGCGAGCTCCTCTCCTATTCAAGGGGAGAGACGACAACGACATCGGATATATAGATTATTGTCCTTCTTCGACTTCCCACCTGGAATTGGCTTGATTACACTGCAATCATCGGCGTGATCATCCTGTCTCATATCGTTGAAAGGACTCCAAAATTCGCGAGATAGCCCAAGGAAACACAGGAGTTGAACAACCACAGAGCACCCAAGGTGGCGAAACAGGCGACCAAGAAACAAAAGACAGAACACATACCACAAACACACATCATGGCGCCCGACCTCCCCTTCAAAGTCCGTCTCTTTTCCTACAACATAGAATATACCCACTGACCCGCATTCTAGCTCAACAACCCCTCCCTCTTCCACACCGAGGCCCTGATCAACGGAAATTGGGTTCCCTCCGCCTCCAAGCAGACCTTCGAAGTCCAAGACCCCGGAACCTCCAACACCTGGGCCACAGCCCCGGACTGCACCCCCGCCGACACCGACTCTGCAGTCCAAGCCGCCTATGCCGCATTTACCACCTTCCGCACCGTCAGCCCTCGGACTCGCGCCCAATGCCTCCTGAAATGGGACAGCCTAATCCGCGCCAACCGCGACGATCTCGCCACAATCGTCACGTACGAGACAGGAAAGCCTCTTGCGGAAAGCCAGGCAGAGTTGGACTACGCGCTCGGCTTCACCTGGTGGTTTGCTGGCGAGGCTGAACGGATTCAGGGGTCTGTGCAAGTCCCTGCGGCACCCGGAAGGCGCGTCTTCACCGTCAAGCAGCCGATCGGGGTTGCGGTAGCGCTGGTACCGTGGAACTTCCCGATCGCGATGATCTTGCGGAAAGCGGGTGCGGCACTGGCGGCCGGGTGCACGATGATTGTGAAGCCGTCGCCGGAAACGCCGTTCTCGGTTCTTGCGCTCGGGCATCTGGCGATGGAAGCTGGCTTCGCTCCTGGAGTATTCTCAGTGCTGCCGACGTCGTTGGACGGGACGCCGGCGCTTTCGGAGAGCTTGTGTCGGCATCCGTTGGTAAAGAAAGTGACATTTACGGGATCGACGCGGGTGGGGAAGTTGGTTGCGAAGATCTGTGCGGATGGTTTGAAGAAGTGTACGTTGGAGCTCGGAGGTAATTGTCCGTTCTTGGTGTTCGCGGACGCGGATCTAGAGCAGGCGGCTACGGCGTTGCTGGCGTTGAAGTGGCGGCATGCTGGGCAGGCTTGCATCACGGCGAATAGGGTCTATGTGCAGAAAGAGGTTTACGGGGCCTTTACGGAAATCCTGGCGGAGAAGACGAGGGCGCTGGTTGTAGGCCATGGAGCGGAGAAGACTACGACGATGGGTCCTGTGACGACGGAGCGGAGTTTGGACAAGGCCGCCGCGCAGGTAAAGGACGCAAGAGAGTTGGGCGGCAAGGTGGTGATGGGTGGCCACTCTCTGTATGGCCAGGACAAGTATCCCGGATTCTTTTTCGAGCCGACGATTATTACGGGGGCGAAGTCGTCGATGTTGATTGCGAGGGAGGAGACATTTGCGCCGGTCATGGCGTTGTTTCAGTTTGACACCGAAGAGGAGTGTGTGAAGGAGGCGAACGATACGTCGATGGGGTTAGCGTCGTATTTCTTCACCAAGAATGTTGATCGAACGTGGCGATTGCTGGAGAATCTTGAGGCCGGGATGATTGGGATGAACACTGGAAACTCATCGGCGGCCGAGACGCCTTTCGGAGGCATCAAAGAATCTGGGTATGGGAAGGAGAGCGGGAAGGACGTAGCGGTCAACGAGTACCTGATTACGAAGACGGGAACGCTGACGCTCAGCGGACACTACTAGCATTAAAACGCATGGTAGCATGTCTGTAGGAGGGTCTGTATCAGCGATTGAGCAAAACACTGTATCTTGGCTATGACATATCATAGTTCAACGCGTGAACAACTTTGCTAAGACAGGCCTTTTGGCCCTCATACCCCTATACGCCAAGCACCGAAGCCTTTGCTGCACACACGCTACGTCTCATCTCAGCCTTGTTGTTGGTATCTTCGCAGCTCTCCAAGCATCGTTCAACCCTACTCCTCGGCAACCAAGTTCTGCCCATCCTTCAGCCCCTCCACGACCAACTCCTGCCCCTCAGCCCTGCGATACATGTCCCTGACATCATCCGTCATGGTCTCGAAGTGCGAGCTCGCATCATAAGACTTGCTGAGGAACACGTTGTCCGCCTCCCCACCAGCCTTCGGACCGTAAAGCGGGATCGGAGGCCCCATGAACTGTTCTTCGATCTTGCCGAGGCGCTCGAGACCTGGCTGAAGCTCTAGATGGTGGTTTGCAGAGGTCTCGGCGACGGTGGAGACGATCGCGATGTAGTAACCCTTCGGACAAACGTTGTGCGCGGACGATACCATGGCGATGTAGATGTCGTGTTTGCGGCCAACCTGGCTCTGCGGGATGATGAGCTGCAGGGAGTCGGAGTTGTCGGTCTTGTCGATGGGGTGATTGAGGATGCAGATGGCTTTGAGCATGTGGCCGACGACTTGGACTTTGTCTGGGAAGTATGATGGATCGGCGATGATCTTCTTGCACTTGGTCTCGAATTTGAAGCCTTCGCCGGCTTCACCCCGCTCCTTCATAGTCGCTTTAATGCCTTCGACTTTCCCATCTGCGCCGTACTTGATCTCGTCTACGTTCGTGTTGAGCATGTACGTGCCGCCGTAGATGGCTGACAAACGTGCGAAACCTTGAGGAAGCTCGCCTAGCCCGTACAACGGGTAAATGTAAGGCGACTTGCCGTATCGGGCCATACTGTTGACATAGAGGCGTATCCGCTCGACACAGTTCTTCGCCATGCCGCGGTTGTCAATGTAGTCGTCCGTGGTGTAGAGCGCCATACTGTGACCGACAAAGTCCCGCGTAGTGGCTTCTAGGCCAAACTTGTCGTAGACCTGGCGCATGGTCGCCTGCGTGAGATTCATACCTGGAAGGCAGATGAAGTCAGCAATTGCTTCACCTCAACCTCCTGGCCGCGGCCTCTTGAACCAGCCCTCCGCGTCCTGCCTCACAGGATTCACCTACCATTGTGTGTCGACGGATTCGCCTCATCAAACGCCGCCACCCAGTTCAGAAAGTTACGCGCTCGTCTCTTCTCAAACAACCCCATCAACGGACTTCTCAGCGCCTCGCCAGCATCACTCGGCACCTTTGCCACCGTCGCGCGACTGCCTTGCCCCTGCTGCACATAGCTTCCCGCCACCTGACGGAACTCAATATACCGCGTCACATCTGTGCTGACCAAGATGTTCGTCAACTCGCCATTGCTCATGAGCAACTTAGGCACGAGGTCGATGTTCCAGTCGTTGGGCCGGCCATACTTCTTCCACGGCTCTGTGCCGGGCGTGTAGGAATTCGGATAGGCTTTGAACAGCGTCTCCAGGTTGACTGAGGCGGAGGCGCCGCCGTAGTGGTCGTTACGGTCCATGTGTAGGACTTTGGCCCCCTTGACCGAAGCGACGCCGGAGAGGATGCATTCGGTGAGGCCGGTGCCGAGGACGACGAGGTCGTACGACGGCGCAATCTCTTCCATGCTGGGCGGTATTGTTGTCGTATATGTGGCCGGACTATGCTGTGGTTGGATGAGGAAGTGTTGGTGAACAAAACCAAGTGCCGTGTTATTTACTGAGGCGGTCAATCGGCTTCAGCGAGGAAGCCATGTGGGGTGAGCTCATGCGGGTCGAGGGTCTTGAATGTCTGCGGCTAAGCTTCGGCTTCGGAGCATTCATCGCAGATACAGGGCACAAGGGTGGCCTCTTTACATGCAGGTGTCCTTTATCTTCTCCAGAGGTCTACGGGAAGAGAGCAAGTGTGAGTGACGACAAATGTCGCGTACCTGGTACATAAGCCGTATAAGGCGTATAACACGGGACTGTAAGATACTATACGCATTCATGTCCCTATACAGTGATATACAAGACGTCTCCCAATCCTCGACAGCTGTTTTTCCACGGACATCGCGCCCCTAAGAGCTGGGCCGCCTACGCTCTCGCGTTCGCTCCTCTCCCGCCATCCGGTCCCTGGAGCGTACTCGGGTCCGTCCGATAATCGTCCTCACTCCCCAAATTCAACCCGCGCACTTGATTCGCCGCCTGCTCCCCAGCATCGTCTTCCTTGGGCAAATAAGCCCTTTCGCCGTTCTCTGTGTTGGCATAGAGATCCACCTCTTCATCATCCATCGCCGCTACTCGGGCATTCTCCCACGCATACCACCGCTCCCTCAGAGTCCCTCGGATCGCAGCCATTGTCTTCTTGACCTATAATCGCTGCAATCAGCATCTGCTCACTCCGATACTCCCGCATGTCTCAGAAAAGGGTAGAGAGTGTGACCTACCGCCTTGTCCCTCATAGCCGCCTCCATAGCCCCATAAATCTCCCCTCCTCCCAACGCAGCCGGAACGTTCTCAATCCGTTCCCTTTCGGCCTCCTGGGTAGCAATGCGATTCCGCTCCCGCACACAAACCCAGTACAGCCGATACAGATCCTCCCAGTCCTTGTTCCTCAGCTCCGTAATAGTCCATGCGCGACCATGCGCGCTTAATTCCTCCGGAGTGTCGATCGCGGATTCAGAATTAGGTAGGAAGGCGTAAAGCGGGTGGTCTTTTGAGACTTCGACGGTAGAGCGCCGGGCTGGGTCGCGGACGGGACGGGGGAGGTTGGAGAGCCGGACGGATAGGCGCTGTTTCTTGTTCAAGCCTGTGTGCCTGAGCGCTGAGGTTCCACGGGAGGAGTTACCATCACGGCGAGCGGGGGAGCGGGGGGTCGTGGAGAAGGAGGTTGTTTGGGAGTTTGCGGCGAAGGCGGGGGTGAGGAACAAAGGGGGCAGCGCGGAGGGTTTCGGCGAGTGATAGAGGAGTGTGGTACGGAGTAATGAGGCGCTGGAGCAGTGCATGGGGGCCGCCATGATTTCGTAGCTGTGACAGGACGTTACTCGCGAGATGGGATGAGGAACTTCAGGGCCCAGAAAACGCGAGATGCTCGGCAGCGCGCGGGAGGTGCCGCGTTGCCTCTTTTCTTCCCGAATCCGTTAAATCGACGACACTACTTGGTATCTGCAGTGGAACTACAAGCTGCAAGTAACGTTGATATAAAGTATTGCTTCTTATCAGTCAATACGTTGGCTTTTCAAGTTGTGTAGGCATAGACTACCATCACCCTCAGAACACAAGAGAAACACATATCCACGGCTTCAGTACAGAATTAATGGAGCGTCTTACAGCGATCAAGCCGAATATAGCTACCTGGTTCACGACGTATACACTCTATTCGTCCTATTTGACAGGACATCGCGCAGAAGCAGCCTTTTGCTCCGTACCGCCAGCACATTGGCGTTTCTTCAACTCCTCAATGCGAGTAAATTCCTTACTCAACGGCTTCGCTCTTGAATGGAAACCTTCTGGAGCCGCGGTCACTACATGTCCTGCTGGTCAGTTTATACATAGAGGGTTGCCTTCGCCATTATCCGTTCCATTAGTATCAAAAAATTTCATCTCTACACCAATAGCCCTCGGACTCCATGACGTTCAAACCACAGACCTCAGATTCTGCGTGATCCAACTCAATGACCTGTACCCATTGACTGGTGTCTGTCATGGATTTTTTCTCCTATTTCCCTTACGAGGTGCTTATAATGGAGACCTGATCTCGGGAGCTGATTCGCTCGCAAGCCTGACGATGAGTTACCGATGTCGTGCTGTCGCATGCTTCTGTAGACTCGGCTTGACAGAAAGTACACGAGCAAGCCTAAGCAGCCTCTCCGGCACCCCAAACTAGAATATCAAATCCCACAATACCAGCCCCCCACAAAAGGCACACGTCGACCAAAACACCGCCTGTGCCATACTTCTCCTCTCACTCGCGCGCTTCAGCTCCTTGTTGCCCTTGCCCAGGTTCTCGGTCGTCAGATACGAGTCCTGCACGAGCTGGTCGATTGACTCCTGCTGTAGCTGCAGGTTCGCCGTCAACGTGCCCTGCAGCTCGCTGATCTCCAAGATGGACTTCTCAGCGGAGTTGAGCTGATCGAGTTGCGTGTTATAGTGGTTGAGGAGGGTACTGTTTTCTTCCGCGAAGAGCTGGGCCTGTTCCTGGGAGAGGTGCTGGGTGTTGTCTTCGTTGTTGGTGTGAGAAGTGTCAACACCGTTTCTCGCGACGTTGCGCGCACCGTCGGCCGGATCCTGGGTGTACGGAATCCCACCAGCGCCGAGCCGGGACTTGTAGAGCACGGATTTAGACTTTTCGACCTCGCGGCCCAGTCGCACCTCCATCATCTCACTCTGCACTTTGCCTGCCTCTTCCAGCCGCTGCTGCAGAAACATGAGCACGCTCTCCCTATGCGCCGCAATCGTTCTGCGTCCCGCATCTGCCTGTTCTTCTTCAGGAGACTTTGCCGTGACGGCTCCACCGCCTGCCCATCGTCCTAGAGCCCCCAGACCGCTTCTGTTCCGCTTTTTGAGCGCGAGGGAGTCGGCGGCCTGGTTTCGAATGTCTTCGACTTGTTTGAGCTCGGTGATTTTGCCGTTGAGCTGGCGGAGGAGCTGTTTCGATTGCGCGTCGATGGCGTCGCGCTCTTTATTCGTGAGTGGCCTGGCATGCTGGCTGCTGTCGTTTCGTCGACGCGCGGGCGTGGCGGTCGAGAGGTAGGAGGGGCGAATGGTGCGGAGCTCACGAGTAAGATCGGCTATACGTGCGTTCTGTGGATTGTCAGCAGTGCTGTAGGAGCTGGCACGCGTGTATGGGACGCACTATGCTGTAGGCTTCTTGGAGGAAGCTGTTGATCTTGCCGAGATCGTAGTTGCTCTGGAGCACTGGCTGTCCGCCTTTTCCCTCTAGACAGACGTGAAAGTCAGGGGTGATGTCGGTCATCTCGTCCCTCTCCCCCGGCTTCTCGCGCCGCAGTGCCTTCCTAATCTGCTACGGTAGCCGTGACGGAGCCCAGTCGAAGTGAATGCAAGCTGTCTGCCGCAGTTGGCCGGCCGTGAGCCAATCGCGGGTAGGGCAATAAGCCGGACATAAGCAACCTGAAGCTTGGCCTCGGCTTGCAATCGCCGAAGCTGTCCCTCTGCGACACCGGGCAGGTACATCATGCATGTCAACAGCACACGGCTGGCCGGCACACGCCAACATCGCACCGCGTCGCGAGAGGACGGCTCGGATTCGATATCGCTGCGGGATCTTCGTAGATTGCAGCAGCATGGAACACATCAGTCCGGCTCCCATGGCTTTGCATACTCTGGCCGGTACCGAGGACCTGGACGCTGGCTGAAGCGGTATTGCCCTCGTTTTCTCGATCTATACCTCACCACCTGACCCTGACGGTCGAAATAATGCCCGATGGTGGCGAACATGCCCAGCCGATGATCATGGCAACAGGACCGCATTGCAGCCATTCGATCGAGAAGGCCGAGCACGTCGCACCAATCGATGGCGAAAAGGACGAGCAACAACACGAGACACAGTCGAACAGAACATCTACGTCTACCCTGAACGACCAAGAGCGACAAGATGGAAGCGTCACGCCAGACCGAGACGCTGAGATGGCGCTGCATTCCACAAGAACCAGCTCGCCTCCCTTCTCCGTCTTTACAGCCCAGCAGAAACGCATGATTGTCCTGATGGTCGCCACCGCCAGCTTCTTCTCGCCACTCTCCGCCAACATCTACTTTCCGGCTCTCAACACCTTGGCCGAAGACTTCAATGTCAGCTCCGGCGTCATCAACTTGACCCTCACCTCGTACATGATCTTTCAGGGCCTAGCGCCAACAATCTTCGGTGACTTGGCTGACATGGCCGGCCGACGACCGACTTACCTAATCGGCTTTACGATCTATATCGCAGCGTGCATTGGTATCGCCTGTTGCGATAGCTATGCCGCTCTACTTGTGCTCCGGTGCTTGCAGTCCAGTGGTTCTTCCGGCACCATCGCCCTGGCATCAGGCGTGGTGGCGGACATTGCGACGTCAGCGGAACGTGGGTCGTGGATGGGCTGGGCGACTTCGGGCCCCATGGTCGCTCCTGCGATTGCCCCAGTGTTAGGCGGTATCTTCGCGCAATTTCTGGGCTGGCGCTGGATCTTTTGGTTCCTCACCATCCTAGCCGGCGTCTTCATAGTCCCCTTCGCCCTCGTGTTCCCTGAAACCGGTCGCAACGTCGTTGGCAACGGGAGCATTCCGCCTCAAGGTTGGAATATGAGCCTCATCAACTACCTTCAAGTGCGCAAAACACGTAGAGATTCGTCTATCCTCGAGCGCACAGTTTCACGGGACTCCCAACGCACCGCCCAGCTCGCACTAGCACGTCAGCGAAAACTCCGGATTCCCAACCCCCTGAACGCACTAATTCTGCTCCTGGAAAAGGACGTGGCGCTCCTGCTCTTCTACAACAGCATAGTCTACTGTGCCTTCTACGATGTCCTAGCCTCCGCCCCACAACTCCTTGGCGAAATCTACGGCTACGACGCCCTGCAAATCGGCCTTTGCTTCCTCCCCTTCGGAGCCGGCTGCTTCCTCGCTCCCAGCCTCTCCGGCAAACTCATGGACTGGAACTTCCGCCGCGCCGCATCGAAGATCGGCTACGAAATCGTCAAGGGCAAAGCTAACGACCTCCGTCACTTCCCCATCGAACACGTCCGCATCAGCGTCGCAGTCCCTATGGTCTTCGTCGGCGACGCGGCCCTGCTGGCTTACGGCTGGGTCATGCACGTCGAGACGCACCTAGCTGTCCCGCTAGTCCTCATGTTCATCCAAGGCTGTGCACTGACGGGCGCTTTCAACGCTATGAGTGTCCTCCTCGTGGACCTATACCCTTTAGCGCCTGCGACTGCGACATCTGCTAATAATCTCGTGCGCTGTCTTATGGGCGCCGGTGCGACGGTGGCTGTGATTTATATGATTGAGGCGATGGGGAGAGGATGGTGCTTCACGTTTGTGGCTGGGGTTGTGGCCGTTTGTAGTCCGATCTTGTGGGTCTTGGAGCGTTGGGGGCCCGGATGGCGGGAGGCGAGGAGGGTCAAAGCGGAAGAGTTGAAGGCTGAAAACATACAATGCAGGAAGGGCGAGCCGGAGAAGGAAACACAAAGCAGTCCTTCTGTTCCCGGCGAGGCCTCTGCTGTGGTTGAGGAGCAGGAGCGGAAGAAGCGATGAAGTGGGTTTTGAGAAGCTTGAGATAAACTCACGTACCAAGCTTGGCTCTCACACCACCTCCGGTCCGGCCTGACACGGTCTAAGATCGCTTTGCACCGAAGCGCGACGGTCCCCTTGGTACTTGGCGAGCTGTACACGCGATACCAGCGGGGTCAATTATGAGCTACCGACACCCGGACTACAAGCTCCGGCTCGTAGTGTAGTCAAGGTCTCTCTTCGCATAACAGGACCTTCGACCCTAGCGGTGCCCAGCCCGGCGGATTTCGGCCCATTCAGACCCAAGCCAGAGCGATTTGTTCTGCCTACCGCAGAGCTAAGCACGTGCCCTTTTGAGAAGTCAGCGCAGGAAGGAGCAGACAAAACTCCTGCCCTTGTCTGAATGCCATCAAGTCACCCTTTCACACCGAAGACTTCGCCACCAGGCGTCTTGAAAAAAGATCTTGCGAGCATCTCAGAAAACGAGCCAGGGTCGGCGCCTCATGCTCCAGTAGTGACCGGTGCGCGCCGAGGCTACTGTTCTGCGGCGGGGTTGATCTCTAGCAGAGACGGAAGCAGAAGAATGTCCAAGGTACTTGTGTGCATGTGCGAGGCAAGAGCTTCGTCTGTAGGGCTTGAGCTCATCGAGCAATAAGCAACAAGGCGTCAAGGCTCACACTGGCAAGGGACTCGGCGTCTGCTGATGGCGTAAGGACTCTCGACGCGAGACGCGAGACGCGACATACCTGAACCCCACGAGCGCAGGATTCAACTGCCGCTCCAGGCAGCCTTGGATCGATCAAGAGGCGACTTCGAGGAGCGATGAGCGAGACGAAGCCTCTGAGCTAGAACAATCAACCAATGCGCACACGCACAAGATTCTGAAGCAGCCATGATAGAATGCGATTTGAGTATCGCCCTCGTCTATACCTACATGTGGTAGAGCGGCTACGAGCGTGGCTATCTCCGACAGCTTATCGGGCAGCAAGATAGACATCTTACCTCCGCCATCAGTGATGAAGATAAACACTCTCGTCCCTTCGGCCTCCCCCCACTTTGGAAGGTACGCAAATCTTTCCGCCCGGGTCGAGAGGTGCCGGAGATGCAGACAGGCGTGGCTCGGCTTCCTTGTGGACCTGCGGTGCCGATGACGTGCCATGAGCCGCCGTGGAGATCCCGCGCCGCGTGACAACATATGCTGGTGGGCGCGCCTCGTCCCTGAGGGGCCTGGAGTACTGCAGTGGTTTGGCGCGTCCCGTTGGGCTAGTAAGTTGCCAGTCACCGGCTGGTGCTAGGATCGGGACTTGACCGGAGTCGCTTAAGGCGGCATTCGGCAGGAGAAAGTGAGACCGGTGGGCGGGACGAAGATGCGTTTGTTGTTGACGTTGGTTAGTTCCATGGTCAGGTCGAGGTGGGATGGGAAACGTAGTACGTAGTGGAGGCGGGTCTTAGCGGAATCCAGCGACATGGTAACGGCTTCAACTCTAAAGTCCGCACGCTTGTGAGCCCCACTTAGAATTGAAGCTCAAGGTATACTTGACGCCGAGATGGACTTCTTCTTGTCTCAGCTCGCAGGTTGACCACGCCTCCTACGTGCCGCTTCGCCTGGGAAGCGACCGGACTGCACGCGTTGGAGGCTTGAAATGCGTCGTCTGTAGCTTTCTCCGGGCTCGGATTGCTTCACCAGATCCTCTCGACAGTGTTCTTGGAGACATGAAACCGGAGGATGTATCTGTCGTCATTCGTCAAGTAGGTGGTCCGCAGGTGTGCCATGTCGGAGGCCGCCTACTGCGGGAAGGGCTGTCGCATAGCGTCTAGCGCGCATCGAAGAGAATGAGGTGTGCAGGCCTCCAGTACAAGCGGGCTACCCAGTGTGTATAACGCGCCGGTCAGTCAATCGCGTTCAGCTGGATCCATGGCGTCTGCTTTGCCATTTGCTGCCCGGTGTGATGGAGAAGCTAATGCCGTGTGTGCATCATCTCCGGGGCGATGGTCGACCTCACTGGCGACATGGTGAGGCTCCGGACGCGTGTGAGGGCATCGACTGGCGTTCCCCGCCCCGCCTGCAGGTGTGGTGCATCACAGGATCAAGCGCACAGAGTAAGGTACTCGAGTACTTTCGCGCGGGTCAGCTGCCAATTGGCAAGCCATCTTGTCCAATCGCGGCCGGCGTCCTGCGATCATGAAGGCAGGCCAAGCCGCGTCCTCGCACTCGATGGCGTCGACATCAGGTTGTCCGGCACATGGTCGTTGCTAGGCGTCACCGTGATCAGCATTTGACATTTCCGGCGGCTATTCCAAGTCTTGGGCACACATGCGGTATACCGCCTGGGCATGATTGACATCGGATCCCAGTCGCTCGGTTACGGGTAGAGGAGTGGTCCGGGAGAAGAAGGTCCGTTGGCGCCGTCCCTGGCGAGATCCGCCCAGCGGTGGAGACCTCCGCACCTTGTGTACCTCGAGATGACATGGAGCCTGGTGAGCATCTGCCTAGGCATTCCGCCTGGGCCTACTAGTACCTCCTGCGTAGGTCGGTCATCATGCGAACGAACTCTATACATTCCACCGGTGCTCCCCGTGCTTCCTGCGACGCCCTACCGTCGAAGCGCGCAGTGTTTTGCATCCCGCGCGTATCTCGTGTCGGGCGTCGCCGTGATGTCGAAAGGGTCAACAGCTCAACACAAGCGGCATCTCTCGAAGAGCATGCTGACCAAGCACGGATGGGAGAGTAGCACCCATAGACCTACCTCCCACCCCCCCGAGCGGAGGCAGCGCGAAAACCTCCCGTAAGGCTGATGCTTTGCGATATGGCCGCCGAGCCTGCTGGAAGTATCGCGGGACCGCCATCTAATGTTCGGCCGGAGAAGAGAGCAGAGGAGGATGTCGACGCTGCCTACGATATAGACGAGAGTGCGGAGCAGGCGCCGAAGAAGAAGAGAAAGGTCATCAAAGACAGCGACAAGAAGTACCATTGCCCACACGAGGAGTGCGGGAAGGCGTACTCGAGAGCGGAGCACTTGTACAGGCATCAATTGAACCGTATGTTTCGGGATTTAGTCCTGGGCTAGAAGTATATCGGCACCAATGCTGACCAGCGCGCAGATACTCCCAAGAACATCTACAGGTGCGACTTTCCTGGATGCGATCGCCACTTCGTCCGCGCCGACCTGTGCCATCGTCACCGGGAGCGCCACACCGCCAAAGGCTCGCACTTGCAGCGTAAGGATGCCTTCATGAATAGCCAAAGAGCACCGAACAGTACGTCCGGATCAGGCTCGCCAACAAGCAACTCGGCCATCAATGCATCACCGGTCCAGAGTAGCCACGTGCCGACTAAAACTCACTCGGATGGTCAGCACAACGATGCCGGGGTCATGCAGTCATATACAACCCCAGCTGAATCGTTTCACAGCAACGGCATTACTGAGTTGCCTAGCCCTCAGACGGATGTGCATATGCCGGTCGATCCTCAACTAGCGGTTCACGGCTCTTACAATGCCTACCCTGGCGCAATGAACGGAGGTTCGCCTCCACCTCCTGCGTTACCCTCATCGCCAATTTCGAACCGCACAATGGGCTTTCAAGGGCCTTTCGCTCGGCCAACAGCGCAGACGCAAGGTTTCGGTAACCAGCAGACTGTTGCGCTGAACGCAATGCAGCCGCCTGCTCTCTCGTCGCCACCACTGACAGCGCCATTCCACTCCAGTCAACAACCATATCCATCACCATCCGCCTCATCGCATACCTTCCGACCGCCGACAAATTTCGCGTCTCTCCCTTCCTTGCCACCTTTTGGCTTTCTTGGACAGTTTGGCTCTGTCAGCGGTGCAAGGTCAGGCAGCATCATTTCGCCTCAAGGCTTCTGTGTAACTTCAGCAGACCAGCACCAGATGCCCAACAGCCGGGCAAACTCCATCACGGACTTCAACGTCATCGATCAGATGCAGGCGGGCTACGCCATGCCGGTCTTTGGTAATTCCAGTTTCAATCGATCCCCACCGATGCTCATGGATGACAGTTTCCTCAACTCACTATTCGATTGTGGCGGCCTAGAGCCTATGCACCCATCTCCACCTGGCCCAGAACCCATGCACAACCCGCAAGACTGGACAACACCCTTGCCGAAGCTGGAGCCTGACGGTATACCTTCGGAACAGCAGCACACGACTTGGACCAGTCCGTCCATCACCAACGGTCTAGACATCGATGTGAGGGAAAGTAGAATAAGTGAGATGAAGAGACTTCGACTCGCCGACCTCGTCAATAGCTGGGGTGAGATTGAGCATAACGAGGGTCGTCGCAAGAAAGCCGAGATTTTAAGCGGCGACCCAAACGACTCTCAGCATGCCCTTAGTCTGCGTATGCTGAAGACCTACCTGTCAAGCTACTGGACGCACCTTCACCACCAGATGCCGATCTTGCATCGGCCGACGTTCAATTCAGAGACGTGTCCGGATCTGTTACTATTAGCGATGATGTGCCTGGGCGCGACGTGCCTCGAGCGCACACACTCGCTCGAGGTGACTGTGAACAGCGCCGAGCTTTCGTTCTTCATGGCGTATCATATTCGCTGGGAAGTGTTCAAAGACGCCGAGTTTCGACCTACGGCTAAGCTTTGGACGTTCCAGACAATGCTGCTGCTAGAGCTGTGCGAGAAGATGTTCAGCACACGAACGCTGCACGAAAGGGCGCACATTCATCATGCCACGACGTTGACGGTGATGCGGAGAGGGTCATCGCTCGTTGGGCGAAGTGCTACCGACTTCCCTTACGAAGGTGACGACCCAACACGGACGCCGCCAGGGCCAGATGGAAGCATCAACACCAGCGGCCAGAACACTCCAGATGCGTTCTGGAACCGGTGGATTACGGCCGAGGCGACAAGGAGAGCGGCGTTCACGGCGTTCATTATCGATTCGACCCATGCTACTTTGTTTGGGCACACGGCGGTCATGTCGCCACACGATCTGCGCTTGCCGCTGCCTTGCGACGAGGCGCTCTGGTCGGCAACGAGCAGTGCCGAAGTACAACGAGTAGAGGCGAGCTTAGCAGCCAACGGCTTCAAGCAGACCAGCTTCCTGGACGGTTTAAAGCGGACGCTGAACGGCCAGAAAGTCCGCACCAATACCTTCGGTAGAGTGATACTCATGGCCGGCTTGCTCAACGTAAGCTACCACATGAACCAGCGTGACCTACAGGTCTCATCGCTCGGCGCATCGAGCATGCTTGGCAGCCAGATCAAATGGCGCAGTCCACTTACACGAGCCTTCGACTTCTGGCGCCGCGACTTCGACGAGAGCTTGTCCAAGAACGAACACTGGCTCCAAGTCTGCAATCCGAAGAATACCGATCGCAACAGCATCGATCATCGCAATAGTGTCTTCGAGTCCAGGACCTGTCTGCATAGCTTGGCTCACATGGCCATGCACGTCGAAATCATCGACTGCCAGGTCTTCGCCGGTAGCGACCGCGTTCTCGGCCGTATCGTGACAGAAGCCGATCGCGCCGCCGTCCAACGGCGCATGCGCGAGCAATGGGCGCCCAGCGCCCGTGCCAGAGATGCCACCTTCTACGCCTTGCAGTTCCTCCGCGAAGTCCTGATCCCTGAAGAACCGCAGCCGTCCAATGGCGGCGGGCTATGGGCACCACCTGCCCACCAACCCCCTCTGTTCAACTACAGCGCCCACGACGACCACCTCCTCAACCGGCCGTGGGTCCTCTACTTCGCTCTTCTCATCGTCTGGTCTTACGGCTACGCCCTCGACGGGCCTCTCAGCCCGTCTAACTACACCCTCACGACGCGCGAATTGCAGGTTCGCGATATGCAGCGTTATCTACATCGCGTCGGCGGCATCGCCAACCCCAATGACCTGGCGCAGGTTAAAGATCGAAATTCATGCCTTGGGTTGCTATTGCTGCTGCGTGAAGCTTTTCGGCAGCCTCGTTGGGAGCTCTTGCATGATGCGAACGTTGTGCTGGGATTTTGTATTGATCTTTTGTTGCCGGGAAATAGTGAGGGGGAGCGGAAGCATGTGCAAGGTGTCTAGGGTTTGGGTCCTTTGTTTTGGGAGGCTTTTATGATACCCTTTGCTGTTTTTAAGCGGTTGCTGATGAGACCTTACTGTGCTTGTACGACGATGGATCGATCTTGGATCTTGAAATATAGTTGGAGACATCATGCTTGCGTATGTGTGGCGAGTTGATGGTGGATGGAGGTCTTAACACCTCTATTCTGCGAATACATCTCGCAAGCACTTCATTGGCTGTATGCTTCTGCGTCAGCTCTCAATGTTTCAACAATACTTCTTGGTAGACCGAGTCTGGATACAAGGTCCCATACAAAAAGGTAGCTCAGCAGATCTCTACCCAAGCAAACGAGCGATGCAAGGTGGATCGGGAACCGGTGCCTCGGACTAATGTTTCAACATCCAACGCGTTAATGCGCCTCCACCCTTGATCCATCTCTGTACTTGATCCATGATTACACCTCTTCTCAAGTCGAAATGTTTATGCGGTGGCGTCGGGCTCAGGCTGGTGAGAAGTAGTGACCAACGTTATTGCTGCATCGTGCGTCCTCATGCAGGGTCCACGGAGTGCCGAACGAGCAGACCTAAGGTGAATGCCGCAAGAGGCATACGATCCCACCAGGAACCTGTGTACTTATGGGCAGCAAGTAGGAGTATGTCGCTCGGACAGTCATTCTCGCGCTGAGATAGCTATGATATTTCGCAGTCTTGTGTCCTCCCTACCGATGCTAGACCCCTATGAAAGATGGCTTGATGTATGTTCGAGCATGATCGAGCCTGACCGGGTTGCGAAAATTGCCAGGAGGGTTAGTTTGCCGCTGAGCGAGATGCTACCAAGATATTTACCGAGGTAGACACTTACAGTCTCATGCAGACGGCACACTTCCTGGCCAGACGCATTTCGTTCTCGATCTACCACAGCTGCGGTAGGGATGCTGCACAAGGGACCGCGCGACGCGACGCATTGACAGCCGGCCCGTTCGTAATGGGATTACTTCAGCAACCAAGGCCAACCTGTGATTCATGAGTTGGGAACGACGCAGCTTGGAACCGGCCCGTCTTTATGGAGTCGGCACTGTTGCCGGGTCGGCGACACTTCACGGTGTCTAGTCCGTTTCATACCAGAACACCCCGCTTGCCCGCCTCTTGAGGCTGAAGTGGGTTGGTGGGGTCCGCCGCCCACGGCACTTGACTCTGGAATTGACTTCTGACGTTCGGACATCCGCAAGGTCAGTTCTGGACATACATGCAGGTACGGACTGTAATGAAGGATGCTCTCAACGTATCTTAGCAGTCGAGCGGCAATCTGCATCGTAATGGGATGACCTCTTTACGAATTCGGAGAGCCGACATCGTCAGCTTTCCCGACCGCTCCCTCGGCACTGGACAGGTCACAGACTTAAAGGGGCTTTCGTTCGGTCGCGCGGCACAAAATCTGCTACAACAGATCGCGAGAGTTCTACATTTAGCCTGCTAGGGCGGTCCCATGCCTTCGTCGGCAGAGGCAGTAGTAGGAGAAGGTAGCTGCGGTTTAATAATCGCGCCAATTTATGCCGGCTCTAGTAGTGCTGTGGGTCAACGTCGTGACAAGACGGGGCCAAAGGGGCGAGACCGTTTCCGGCAAGTTTGGCTCTACAGTCTGACCTGGCTATAGCGATCTTCCGATTAACGATATCCTTGCTATAGCGATTGAAGGCTCTTATACTAACTAATTCTACTGCTAATTATCGTTGTACCTCTCTATATTAGTATAACGATAGACCTCGCTATCGCCCTTACTAGACGATCGCTATAGCTAGTCCTAGTACTATAGCACCTAAGGCCTTACGCTAGGCCTATACCGACGCTAAGTAAGTCTCTCTCCGCTAGATCTATAGCGAGCAGCTATTACTAACCTAGAAAGAGCTTTATATATAGTTTAAGAGGCGGTTTAGTAAGACGATCCGGTAGGTAACCGTCTTAGAGGTCCTATCTACGAGGTACTAGCACCTTAACGTATTGTCCGAAGGCTCTACGCGTAAAAAGGCTCGTACTAAACGCTAGCTAGACCTTAAAGTAGCGCTTGCTTAGTAGGTTATAGTAGAGCAGACGCGACAAGCTATTACTAGCGACCTTATTAAGGTGCGTACGAGCTAGTACTAGCGCTAGCTGCCGTAGTATCAAGCCTTAACGGAACCGCCGTAGAGTAACGGCTAGTTATAAGGCTTTAAGCAGCGTAAGGGTATTATAGAATTCCGACGGTATAGCGAGGCTAGCAGTATTAATAAGGAAGAAGCTATAGTAGTACTAGCCTTAGTATAGGCTCGCGTTGCTTAATATCTACTAGAAGATTAGTACAACTACGACGAGACTAGCCTCTTTTAGAAAGCAATTCTAGAGCGCTCTCTATTAATATAGCGGATTACTAGTATTAAATCCGACAAGGCTCGGATCAGTCTGTACTTCTATATTAATACTAGCGGCTCTTACAAACTATAGCTATAGGTTATTAGTAAATACTAGTATCTACGCTGCTTCCGGGCGGCTAGTATTAATATCTAGCGCCTTGACTACGTGTATCGGTCTAATAAGAAGAGCTAGATAACGGGGTCTATATTTAAAGAGTAGCTACGCTAGTTTAATAGACAGATAGCTAGCCGTAAGGTCGTCCTTCTAATAGATAACTTTAATGCTTATATTACTGCCTATAACGAGCTATACGTATAGCCTTCAGGCTATAGCCTTTAAAACACTAAGATCGTCTAGTTACCGCCGAATTTAACGAGCAAGACCTAGCCTCTTAACTAAGGCATTATTACAGCCTTTAAGGCAATTTATAAGCGCTACTAGCTTTACTATATAATAGAAGAATTCGACGAGGGCCGTAAGCTAGTAATAACGATAAATCTGCTAAAGGCTATACGATTTTTACTACGAGTATAGAACGAGCTATCGAGTTAGATAATCGCTAACTACTAGATCTACGCGCGAATTAATTAAGGCCCCCTTATACCCGTCTATAACGTAGAGCCGTAGTAGTAGTAAGACGTCCGACGAGAGGTCTAGTAGTAGCTAGACGCGCTGTATCGCTAGTCTCGTATTTAAAGCATAATAGATATTAACTCGCTTATTAAGCCGCTAGACGAGCTTGTTAAGGACGAGCCTAATAAGGTTGCTAAGCAGATTATACTGCTTTACGAGCCTCTACCTCTTAAAGAGCCTATAGATAAGCCTATAGAGTTTCTACCTATTATCTAGCTAGCTAAGGCGCTTTAATTACTACGTTAATTAAGGCTTTATAAAGAGCAGTCGGACGATAGCAATCTACGCTAGATACGAGACCTTAATAGCTATAAGAGGATCGTCTAGAAGAGGCTTTAAGACGTACGCTAGTAGAAGCGGATAGATAGCTACTTTAATAATATAAACACGTGACTGCTGCCTATAGCGATAACCTTATTATAGCGATATAATTACCTTAACACGAGTCTACTGTTATAGCCAGGTCAGACTGTATGTAGAAACACCCGGCTGTTTCTGCTGCAAAAGCAACGGCATCGACGCAGTGTGCTAATATTCGTCGTGCCAAATACCATTGGAATCTGCCGAGGCTCACGTGGCAATCTATGCTGTTGGATACTTAAGGTGTGCATACACATGGGAAGACCACATGCCTGTAAGAGGGAAAGCGATTATACGTACCTCACCTTGCAGGCCGCATCAAGCTCCAGCCTTATTGACTCATTCAGAAGTACCGTGGAAGCTCATTCAGACGTCTTCAGGGCTCTTCCCTGTTGCCGCCAAGAGAGAACTCGCCGGATATAGCGGCCCAGGGGCTAGTGGAGGAGCCATCCCTGCGTCTTTTTGGTTGTCGAGCAGACGGGAACGTAACAGACCTCCGGGAGCCCTCCCGCGCTTGTCCGGCAGTTTCATGACTAAGGCACGACTGCAACGACACTTTACCTACATGGGACTTGCAGGCCTACCTGGGCATCTGGTTGCGCAGTTTGGGAATGGCATTGTCCCACCGTCCTGTGCCTGCCACGATCCCCAAGCTACTCGCCCTGCTTTGGAAAGCCCAAAGCACCGCCGATGGACAAATGCAGCGTCGGGCGAGAGTTTGAAGTAGTAGAGGGAACTAGTAGGCAGTTCGGTTTACTCTTGCTCGCAAGGTTCAATGTTTTGGGCCCTTGAGTTCAGGTCGCGGGGCAGCTAGTCGCTGTCGTTTAGAAGGTTGGCTATGTCTCGCCGTTGTGTGCTTGACTTCTTGTCTCCTTTATTCTATTGGCGTCGGTCCCTATCACTGAAGATTGATTTAACATTTTTATTGCGGACGCTCGTCTAGACGTGCTTTGCTGTGTTCTGGTGTCAGTCTGAGACGAGCTGTTGATTCGGCTGTCAGCGAACGCCTAGGGAACACACATACATACACAAACGGCGGAAGACGTCGATTCGGGACCAATAATCATCGAAACAGGAGCTGGTACAGAGACTCTTCGAGGTCGATTATTTGAGCAATCCTGTCGGCTGGGAAGAGTTGTTCGCTACGCCATCCTCTACACCTACAATGACAATGACACTCCCGCGCCCCTCTGCTTGCGGCACCCGCCCAGCATACCTCGACAACCTCTTCAAAGACCGCTCGCCCTCCCTCGGCACCTCTAGCATGCACTCAACGAGCAGCAGCGGCTCAAATCTCGACCTCCGAACACCCCATCAACAGCACCATCATCAACAACATTCACTACCTCGCGCTCCTCTCCCCCCAGCCTACGAACAAACCTTCGAAGGAGAAGAGGAACAAGACCAAGACCCGGAAGATCAAGCCTCTCTCCGCTCCCTCCGCCTCAGTCCCCGCTTCAACGTCCACAAGCTGTTCCACCGCCGCACCTACCCTCAAGCCCGCGAGATCTCGCCAACAAGAACAACCTCCAGAACCAAAGCCGAGCCTCCTCCCTCCACCTCGCCCCCGATTGCAACAATACAAACCCCGGCAAGCTCGTCAAGATCATCCTCAAGAAGACCCTCCCTCCCTAAATTGCAAACCGCCTTCCCACCAGCTCCTCGGAAGGGCAGTCTCCCCGCGCGACCCACCATCAGCGGGTCCGGAAAAGACAAACCTCTCCCCGCAGCACCCGTGCAGCCGGCGAAGGAAGTGACTTGTCAGCGATGCTATTATTTCGCGGCGAGGAATTGTAACGGTTGGGTTATGGGAGGGACGCATGGGGATGCTTGTGAGGGGTGTTTGGTACGTCTTTCGTTCTCCCATGAATTGTTTTTCCCATGAATTGTGTGTCGACTGTTCAGGCCGGGTGTGCTGACTTTGTGGTGTCAATAGCAAGCAGGATTTTTTGGGGCGCCTTAGGCCCTTGCCACCTTTCCCTCTTACGTTCCGCACCCTAGAAGGTATCCTTGCTTTTCTCTTTTTCGGTCAAGGCATTCAAGCGGCGTTGGGGTGGCGGTTGGGAGTGGTCTCGAGGGAGCTTTCTAACGACCTGTCATGACTACATGGGTTTTTAGAAGACCTGGCACGTAATACATGTGCGGTTCGAGTACAGTGTGCAACGACGATAACGACACGCTGAAAGCACGGGGGAAAAAGAAGCGTTTGTTGTCGCCTGGGTCACGATCCGTGACTACGCCTGAGCAATTTGTCGTTTCGCAATCATCTTGTGTCTATTCTATCCTTGGCTCCAAAGAGCTGCTTCGCCACCAACGCCTCGCTGTCTATCAGATGTCATGCATGACTGCATCGCTATGCCAGCGACGGAAGTCTAGTCCACGCTTCTACGCGCAAAGCACACTAATGATGTGTGTTCGAAGAAGGCATAGTCGACTTGATGTATCCTCACCGGTCGCATGACGACTGCACTTCGCAGAAGCCATGCCAGAAAGGCACAATATCCCCGTCTGCCATCAAGTCGCGTTGCCCCTCGCAACCCCATCTGCCTCCCCATCCCCATTGCCATAGTAAGCATCCTGCTGCGCCTTCCTCTCTCCACTCACATCCCCCATATGACTTGGCACAATGCCCATTCCCTCCCAGAACGCCCTCCGCTCCGCCAAAACGTCCTCCGCCCAGACCCTCACCTCCGGCGACACAATTTTACCCGCTACACGGCTAAACTCCCCAAGATCCAACCGCCCAGCATGCCCCCGCTCATACTCCACCATCTGCAGCAGGAGCTCCATCTTATCTACATCGTGCACGAACTGGCTCTCAGGCGTCTCGCCGTCCTCGTATTCTTGCCATGCATCGCGAATCGCCTGTGCTTGCTGCGCGCCCGCGCTCCCGCCGACATTGCCTAGGAGCTGTGTGCAGATATAGTCCATTGTTTCCGTTTCACGCCGGCATTTCTCGGTTTTGGAGACGCCGTCGACGGGGGTGATGTCGCCGACGAGGGCTTCGGCCATGTCATGGACGAGAGCCATGCGCGTGCAGCGGGCGATATCGAGTTTGGCGGCTAAGGTGGGTGGGCAGAGGAGGGTGATGATGGACATGCGGTACATGTGGTCGGAGATGCTTTCGCCATGATTTATAGAGAAGCGGCGCCAGCCTTCGCGTTTGGTGGTCTTGAGGCGTTCGAGGAGGTGGAAGAACGGGAGCGGGGAGGTCGTATTGGTTTGGTAAGGGGGCTGGATGGTGGACAGGACAGTTTGGGGCGTCCACGGTTGGGATGACTGGGCGGGGGTCAGGATGCCTGAGGAGTCGTCTGTAAGGCTCGTCAGGGCTAGAAATTTTGGTCAGAGGGGAAAAGGACTCACTTGGAGGAGCATTGGTCTGCGCGGCCTCCTCGATCTTGCTTGGTGCCATTCTGAGTTCACTCTGTTTCTGTGCCGAGATCGAAACAATGTTACAGACACGGCCTTTTAAGTCTCCTGTGCAAACGCTTGCTGCAGTAACATGCAGTACACCCTCGAATCGTAAAGCTGCAATCAAAGGAGATGATGAGGGAACAGTCAACAAACAGCAAGAGACCTGCAGAGTCAGTGTGATCAGAAGGGATGTGATAGGGCAGAAAAGGACGGGATGTTCTCCATGCCTTCTCTATACATCCCTGCCGCTGATCCCTGTGAAGCGTGAGGTAAGCTTTGTGGGGCATGCATGGTCGTGTTGATGCTGCTGGCCTACAAACAATAATACCGCCTTGTTATACCCTACCTTATCGCGACGTGACGACTTGTCGCTGCAACGTCCGATGCGAACGAGATGCGATATTAACACGCTACGCCGTGACCATGGAACGACCAATGTCCCGAGACATGGCAGGCTTGGGACATCGACGGAATCCTTCCACCACCACCACCACCACCACCACCACCACCATCAAAACCACGCCGAAGTCAACCAGCCCAGCTGTCATCTCCCTCTTCGTCATCAACCTTCGCCTGCTCAATTTTGACCTCCTACCGGACTGGCCTGGGATCTCGCCAACCAGCTTCAACAATCAAGGTACGCGGCCTCGAATCCGCAGTACCGAGTTTGCTCTCTATCATCTGTTCAAGGTCTATGACCCGGCGACCGCTGCGGACAAGCTGCAGCCCTTCTATCCTCCGCTGGAACCACTGCAGAGTGTCAACCTTCGAGCGGCGCTGTATAGATGTCTGGATGGACTCAAGAAGAATGGTGTGCTGGGAAGGGAAGTGGTGTTGAGAAAGAGTATGCTCGATGAGTGTTCCGGAGATAAGTTGTGGGAAGTATGCCTGGCGTTCTCTGCTATTGTGCTGCGGCAGGCTGTCTTGAAAGGCGAGCGTAAAAGAAATGCGTCCAGTATACCTGTAGCCGAGAGATGGGGGACAGCTACGGGGCTGAGGAAAGACGAGAGGGACAGCATGTTGTCGCTTTCTATCGCACACCGAGCTTCATTAGGTCAGGCGCTACAAGGGAAACAGAGGAAGAAGCAGGCTTTTGCGAGGCTATATGATGTCCTGTGTGAGAAGGAGGCCGAGCTGACGCAGCGGAAGGCCCAGGTGCAGCAGACCGCCACTGGTCTTGCTGAGCAGGTAGCCAGTGTCGATGCTATTGAACAGAGCATGAAGAAAACTTGGCTTGGCAACAAGGAGCTACAGAAGGCACTTGTCAACGGCGATGTCTCCGCAGGCCGAGACGCCGTCCTCAAAAAACCCTTGGACAAGCTCGCCAGAAGTAGCGACGAGATTCCATCGACAGAGCAAGGCCTGCTTGAGAACCTCTCCCACTCAGCTACCAGACAATCCCAGCGTGTACGGAAATGGCAGAGCATGCACGAAGACCTTCTTGCAAAGAAACAAACCTCCCGCCCAGACAGCATCCCAGAGCTAGGTCGCCCAGACCGCCTGCGCTTCGACCAACACCGCAGTCTCAGCCTCCGTGATGCTCCCCAACTCTCACCCAACCGTCTCCCTCCTGGCAGCAGCAAGCCCGAGGCGAACATCACCCAATACGACGATATCTTGACCACGATGCGCGAAGAGCTCCGCCGGAACCGCCGGAACGCTACATCTCCAGAGAGGGCTGGAAGCTCCAATCAGGTCTCAACACAACAGCAGCAGCAGCCGGTACGAAACCCAAGCTACTACCTTGATGCAGTTTCCGGGGCACCTGACACCCACAAGCGCTCGCCTTCGGAAACCGCAGTACCCATGCGGCCTTCGATGGCCCGACGTGCTTCATCGCGCTCGAAGTCCTACCAGCAGCCCAAGGTGGAGGGCATGCGACAGCATATTCCGCTCAAGTCCGAGATCTTCTCGCCTCTGAAACTGCACAGGCGGGGTAGTGCGTCCCCGCTGGCTGGCGACTCGCTGGTGGCGTCACCAGTAGAAGAGGAAGCGCCGGCGACGGGAGCGGAGTCTGACGAGACGGCTTCTTACGATGACCGTCATAGCGGGCGCCAGAGTGTCGAAGCGTATGAGAAAGTGGATAGCGGTGTTGGGCTGGGTATCAGCGATGAGTTTCCTGTTGACGACAAGAAGCCCCTCGGCCAGCGACGAGCCGAGCCACCAGGAAACAACAGCAACAAAGATCGCGACGACGACCAAGAAGATACTAAAACACCCTCCCAACAACACTGGGACCCGTCTAATCCTCCGCCCCTGAATCCACCACCCCACAAGCTCCCCGCAACCCTCTGCCTCGCAGACCGCACACGCGCCTCCATGGCCCCACCCTCTAGTAGCACCACCCCAATTTCAAGCCCTCGCCTCCCTTCGCCATCCTCCCCAGTCAAGACCGCTACGCCCAGCGACCTGATTGTCGTAGAAACGCTTGAAGAGCGCGACGGTCCAATACCCTCCCTCGCCGACCGCGCACGCCACACAATAGCCCAAGCTCCTGCACCACCGCTCTCTCACCACACTAAACCCAGCCTCGCCCGCACACAAAGCTCCTTCTACCCTACAAACCAATTTTCCACGCCCGAAAAACAGCAAGAGGGTTCACGATGGCGTGCTTCGTCTACTGTCGCCACGCCCGCTGATCTCGACCATTCCAGAGCGGATGATATGGATGGTTATCGCAGAGGCCCGGGAGGGGTAGATAATGGAAGGCCTGTGACGCCCCCAGAGAATCTATTCGAGCCCGGAGCGGAGTACGATTCGGTGTTTAAGGCAAGGCCGAGGGTTAAGATGAGTCCAGTCGAGAGTCCCTCTCGGCATGGCGATGAGGAGGCTGGGAGAGTGGAGGAGTAAGGGATGGACCGGAGGAACGGGCCAGGGGCGAGAAGTACGGTGGTGAAATGGAGGACATCAGAAATTTCCTGTGAGACGGAGAACGGCCCGGATACGTAGCAGCTACTACTTTTCTTTCGCATGCGCTACAGCGACAACGACGGTCAAGGACGAGCCACCGGTATCCGCAACCATTGACGGCCCTGCGTGCATCCAATCAGTCGTGTACCAAAGATGCCTTTTACTAAAGAATAGCACAAGGCAAGGCAAGCCAGACAACGAGAAAACATGAAGGGAAAACAGAAACAGGAGATGTCGTATTCTATAGAGGAAATGGTCATCGTTCAAAGTCAGATGCTCATATGCATTTCATCCTCATCTATATACAAGGACTGTCTCCATCCCTCCCCAGTCCCCACACCACCATGCTTCCAAGCCCATTCCAAACGTAAGTCTGCAGACCGCAGAATCGAAGAAGTCTCTCGCGTGACAGTAACAAAACAATTGCGGTGATAAAAAGACGAGAACTAAAAGCGCGGCCCGTAGGCAGGCGCGGGCAAGAAATCCGCTCAGATTTTTTAGTAAAGAAGAACGCCGCTGATATGGTATAATTTTTGCGCTGCGCAAGACACAGAGGATCAACAAAAGATCTCCGTTTGCCGTCAAATAAGATGTTCGCACGCTCGCCTGCTTTTTGAAATGTAATTCTCGCCTGGCATGGGCACTCAGTTCCAGCCCAAGCTATTCTCAGCCATGATCGGATTTGAAATGCCCTGTTCCCGGACACTGCGATTATTACTACTACCCGCGCTTTGGCGGCTAGGTCCACGGCCAGCGCTCGGGCTGCCGCCACCGATTCGAGGCGAGGAGTTGCGGCCGTTTGCGCCAGACATAAAGTAACCACCCATACCGCCGCCGATGGGCCCGGCGCCGGATCGCTGGGTCATTTCGCCGGGAGATGGGACGGAGCTTGTGCGTTGGTGGCTGGCGCGCTTCTTGCGATAGCGGCGGGCAACGTAGATCATAGCGGCGGCGTAGACAGCGGCACCTGCGACGGCGCCAACGCCGATGCCGACTGAGGTGCCTTTGACGGGCTGGGAGCTACCGGAATCGCCGCCGATAGGAGCGCCGTCGCCTGCAGCTGCCGAAGTGGTAGCGGCAGGGTTTGAGGAACCGGTGACAGCGCCTCTGTTGAGTGCGGCGCCGGGGAACAGTGGGATGGTGGGGTTAATCATATCCATGAGCGCTTTGACTGGGGCGTCTGGATTTCGGTAGAGATTGCCCAATGGAGTATGCAGACCCTGTTGTAGAGAGCTGACCATGTCCGTGGGGATGTACGCCTGGGCGAGGGTTGTGACGAACCCCATGGACTCGCTGGTATCGTAAGGCTGCAGCGAGTTCATCTTGATCTGATCGCTGGAGACGCCGAGGCCGTAGGCGATGCCTTGGGGCAGGTAGGCGAAGATTTGCGCAGTTGTGTTTCCCGAGTTGACAACGAACGGATAGTTCAGGCCGTAATTAAACCCGATTTGGATGAGCGTACCGTTAGCCGGAGCAGACGGCATACCGCCTGGAGGCTGGACAAGACGCGGCATATAGGTCGGCAAACCGGCGGAGGTCGCCGAGGTGCTCGATCCGGTTTGCGTCGAGATGTCTGAGCCTGTAGAAGCTTGCGTCGGTCGCGTCGCCGTACCAGACTCGTACTGCAAGCTTGTTGGCAAGTACAGTGTCGTCTCGGTATCGGTGGCAGTAGCGAGTATAGACGTCGGTGCCTCAGGAACGGTGGTCACGGAAGCAGAGGATGGCGACGTGGTGGATGGCTGGAAGCTGAAAGTCGTCTCCTCGGCATAAGATGGCGTAGAGGTTTGCGGAGCAACCGTAAGGGTGGCGGAGCTCGAGCCAAGGGCTACTGTTGTCGTGATAGAAGAAGCAGTCTCCGACGATGCGCTCTCAGTCTCCGATGTGACCGTCTCTGTAGACGAGACGCCAGCCGACAGTTGAGCTGTACTCGACGACCCGAGTGTCGCTGTGACACCTGTGCTCAGTGGGATTGAAGTGGAGATGGTCAAGCCCGCGGAAGCGCCCTGAGACGTTGCTGAGGCAGCAATACTAGTGTCTGTTGCGTTGCTGGTGTCCGAGATAGAGCTTTCGTCAGTAGATGCCACCGACGACACCCCAGTTGCAGGGAATCCGGTACCGGATGGCGTGGAGGTAATCGTAGCTGAATCAGACCCATCACTTCCGTCTGTTGTGACCGGCACCGGAACTGCTGTGGTTCCGTCCGTCCCAGTTGATGTGCTGAGTGTGTACGTCGGCTCGTTGGCCGAAGTGAATGGGACGGGGACGACCGTTGGACCCGAAGAGCCCGTGACCGTCGTTGACGTGAACGCGTCTCCCGAAGTTGTTTGTACTGGCACAGGCACGACGGAAGTACCTTCCGGCCCGGATACAGTGCTGGAGGTGTAGCTGATAGCGGCCGTGCCGGAAGCTTGGCTAACAGGGGATGTTCCACTGACACTGACACCACTTGTTGCCGCAGTCGGCGAGCCTAGGGCGGCGGTGCTCGTCTCGCTTACGTCTGCGGCACTCTCGGTCGTCACTGGCACTGGAATCAAAGTTGCTCCGCCGGACCCGGACACTGTGATAGAAGAGTAGCTGACAGTGGACTTGGCCGACGCCTCCGAGGCACTTTCCCCTGTCCCGGTAGCCAGAATTGAGGTCTGCGGAGCAGTGCCGATGGGTGGAGAACTTTGCGACGCAGCGCTGGATTCAGCGGTGCCGCTCTCGGTCGCAGCAGGCGATGCTGTTGGCAGGCTTGACGAAAGCTCGGTGGCAAGGGAAGAGGCTGCGCCAGAAAGGACGCTCGAGAAGCCGGCAGCAAGGGAGCTGGAAGCTCCAGGATTAGTAGCCACGACGCTGGAGAGCTCCGAGCTGAGCGAAGAAGCCAAACTTGACAATGCGCTAGATGCGGCTGCTGTGACGGTCGATGGCACGTCGGTGGTTGTGCTGACGATGCTGGATGCCTCAGAGAGCACGGACGAGCCAGCTGAAGCAACGAGACTGGAGGCCTCGGCAGCCGCCGACGGTACGAGACCAGTCAAGCTGCTTCCAGCTCCAATTCCAGTCACCGATACCACCGGCGCTGTGCCTAGAAGGCCAGAGCTTGCACTAGCCGAAGCTGTCGCAGATTCAGAAGCGCCTGCAGTCGGCGAGCCAGTACCCTGAGCAAAGCTGCTCGAAACAGACTCGCTGCCTTCCTCAGATGCGGTCGCAGCTACCGCGCTGCCAGAAGTCGCACCCTCTGTGAGAGCAGGGATTGGCAGAATCGTCAGCCCATCACTGCCCGTGATAGTGGTGGAAGCAACACTCTCATTTGACGCCGTAGCTGTGAGCTCACTTTCAGGAGAGCCGGTAGCGCCTGACTGAGTGCCTCCCAGCATCGGGAGAATGGCAGTCGTTGAGCTACTGACGGAGGTGGAGCCAGCGGTGACATTTGCGGTCTCACTTGCAGTCTCACTTTCGGCTACCGTGGAGGCCGCAGGGCTGGCAGTAGCGGACTGCGATTGCAGAGAGCTGGACGCAGTGGTCAACAAAGGAAGAATACCAGCCGAGTCGCTAGTAGTAGCAGATGCTGTTCCATTGCTTGTCACCGTATCAGACTCGGTCGCAAAGACGCCAGTCAGCGAAGCTGTAGCAGCGGACGAGAAATCAGAGAGTGGCAAGCTCAGACTGATCATCGGTCCATCAGTCGTACCGGTCGCCGAAGCAGCTTGTGTCCGCGATGCGGAACTGCTGCTTCCGGATGACTCAGGGATCGAGCTGATGCCAGTGCTCTCAATGATGGTGGACAAGCCAACGAGGATTGGGCCCGTGGAGGAGCTCAAGGTCTCCGAAGCGGATGCGGTGTCGCTTTGAGAGTCAACGCTGGCTGTTGGCGAGATCTCGCTCGCCAAAATCTCCCCAGACGACGCCACAGACAGTGAAGCAGAGGTCGGAACAGGGCGCTCTGGGTTGAAGCCAGAAGCAGATCGCGAAGATGTTAGCACACTCGATGAAGAACTTGAGCTAGAAGGCGAAGGGAGTACGACTGCTGGCGGAACGCCACCGGTAGACCCGACACTAGAAGACTCGGCGGACTCGCTGGCGCTGTCAGCTGACGCTGGTGGTATTTCCGTGGCGGTAGCATTGTTCTCGCTGGCTGTTGGCTGGAGAAAAGTAGTCGGGAAACCTCCAGTGGATGCGACGGTCTCAGCAGTACTTTCGGACGCGCTAGAGGACTCGTCGCTGTATGTGGGAAGCGCGATTGAAGAGGGAAGACCGCCAGTCGATGCCATAGTCTCAGAGTCGCTTGAAGTCGGCTCGACCGTCGAACTGCTTGCACTGAAAGTTGGTTGCACAACGCTGTACGGAGTACCACCAGTCGATGCAACAAAAGGTGTTGCAAGACTGTTATCGGAGCTCCCGTCGCTCAAGGTAGAGCTGCTCTCGCTGGGAGTCGGCTGCACAACGCTTGAGGGTGTGCCACCAGTGGACGCGACAATAGAAGCTGCAGAGCTGTTCGAAGCTTCGTCATCGGAGCTGGAGCTGCCCTCACTGGAAGTTGGCTGCGCAACGCTCGATGGCAAACCGCCTGTAGACCCGACTGTCAGCGGCGCAGCAGCGCCGGTCTGGCTGTCTTCGCTCGAGTTCGAGCTGTCCTCACTGGACGTTGGCTGCACAACGCTCGATGGCAAACCGCCTGTAGACCCGACTGTCAGCGGCGCAGCAGCGCCGGTCTGGCTGTCCTCGCTCGAGCTCGAGCTGTCCTCACTGGACGTTGGCTGCACAACGCTCGATGGGAAACCGCCTGTAGACCCGAATGTCAGCGGCGCAGCAGCGCCGATCTGGCTGTCTTCGCTCGAGCTCGAGCTGCCCTCACTGGAAGTTGGCTGCGCAACGCTCGATGGCAAACCGCCTGTAGACCCGACTGTCAGCGGCGCAGCAGCGCCGGTTTGGCTGTCTTCGCTCGAGCTCGAGCTGTCCTTACTGGACGTTGGCTGAACAACGCCCGACGGCATGTCGCCAGTCGACGCAGTAGAGGCGGAGCCGCTGGTGGAGCTGACTTCGCTCACGGAAGAGCTGCTTCCACTGTACGTCGGAAGCACAGTGCTGCTCGGAACACCGCCGGTCGAGGCCACGAATTCGGAGCTGCTACTCAGCGGTACCTCCACATTGCTGGTGGAAGCAGCCTCGCTTGAGCTGTACGTAGGGGACAGGATACTAGAGGGCACGCCACCGGTGGAGCCATCAAAGGACTCATACTCAAGCGCTGCTTCGGAGCTTGGAGTGGGTGGGCCTCCTTGGTTGGTCCCATTCCGGACGTATTGCTCTGGGCGCGTCGGGCGGAAGTGTGGGTAATCCTGGGATGGGCCATGGCTCGAACTTGAGACGTCCGAAGACGGGATTTCGGTGCTAGAGCTGGTCTTTAACGGTGCGGACGAGCTCGGAGACGAGTAAGCCGTCGGTGCAGGGTACGACGTATTGGCTGAAATGCTGAAGCTTTGATACGTGGATGAAGACGCTGTCGGCAATGCAGGGGCGGCTATCGAAGAGCTTTGCGGCGCCGAAGAGCTCGTCTCTTCACTGTAATAACTTGAAGAGCTGGACGGTGCGCTGCTGGTAGCTTCTGTGTCCGTAGTCGACACGTAAAAACTTGACGAGCTGTAGACGCTGGTCGAGTTGGGAGCAGTGTACTCCTCCGACGAGCTGTACACGCCGCTCGATGGTTCCGAGGAATCGGAAGAAAACGCGCTTGAAGAGCTGTCGATGCTGCTTGAGCTGTACGGGGTTGGCGGGTAGTACGTTGTGGAGGTCGATGTGGCATCGATGCTGCTGCTAGGCGTGTTGTAGCTATTTGACGATGAGTAGGCAGTCGGGGCGTAGTAAATGGACGAGCTGGATGGTGTGCTACTGCTACTCGACTCGACGTAACTACTTGTTTCGTAGCTGCTCGATGAGGAGTAAGCAGTGGGTGCGTAGTACGCCGACGAGCTGACTGGTATGCTGCTGCTGCTGCTCGGCGTCTCGATACTGCTCGAAGAATACGCGGTGGGGGAGTAATACGCCGAAGAGCTCGGCGGACTGTACGGTATGCTCGTCGAGGACGTCAAAGACGTTGCGCTGTTTGAGCTTGCTGGCGATGAAGTCTCTGTGTATGTGATCGTGAACGTTGCAGTTTCCGTACCCTCGCCTGCGGTCTGCGTTATCGGCGTCGTGATGATGGTATTGGCCGTGTGAGGCAACATGTTTTCCGACATCAGACTCTCCATGAATGACATCGGGTTCATCGCCTGAAAGAACGACCCATCGTCCGATGGAGGGGTCGTCGCAGGTTGTGAATCCTCGCTCGGCGGAATGTATGCCTCGGATGGAGCTGCCGCGTCTCCGCTTGAGCTGTATGCGTCCGGTGCTGATGTGTCAGAGCTCGTCTCCGTCGACGTGGCATTCGTGAATTGTCTCTTTACATGTCGTGGAAAGTAATGCTTTGGCCGTTCCTGGTCCTGGTCCTGTCTGCGAGCGGGCGCAGCCTCCGCTTTGGTGTATGGTCCACTCATGGACATGACCGCCAATGCGGCGGCCCATGCTGTTGCGGTGCTCCTCATGATGGTGTATTAGTATTTGGCGGTAAGAAAATTTCAAGGTGTTGCAGATTGCGCTGGCTTCTGTTAGCGGCGCTTTCGTGTGGCGATTGCGGTGGGCGTACCGTAGAGATTTGGTTCAAGTGAGTGTGGGTGACGAAACGTCAAATAACGAACGCTGAACGGCTCTCGAAACGTGTGTATGTGTGCTGTGCGCAACTAGGATCTGGGACCTAGGTCATACTAGCCGCTCGTGACGTCGCGAAGAATGAGTGTTGATAGTTGGAGATCGCTGTCGCAGTATGACAGGGTGCCGAACCAAAGTCGAAGGCGCGACAGCCAGAAGGATGTTTAGACAGTCAAGATGGTCTAATCTCGACTGCCCGAGCCCTCAATGTCACGACAAAGAACGCCACGTGCACGGCGGACCAGCGCACAAAGAAGATATCCTGTCAGAACCCCGAAGACCTGTCCAGCCAATACAGTCCGCCAATGATTGACCGTCTTTATCCTTTGATGCGGCTGAATGTCTGGGTGTCTTGGCGTTTCTGTACAATGGGCGCGTCTCGATCGCGAGTCCGGGAAATGAGCGACTGTGTGCCTATTCCCAATTGTCCTTCTTAGCCAGCCTGGTGTCGCGATGCCAGAATTACAGTGCGATAGATGTCGAGTCGAATAGCGTTGTTGATCAAGCGAGTGTGTGGCGTTCTCTGAACGGACGAAGAAAGGGGTGAGCGGTGATTCGCGGCGTGATGATGGCAAGAGAGTCGTCGACGGCGCGGTGATGAGACGTACGTACTGCACAGAAGCTGCGCTGCAGTACTGCCGGTCGAGTTGGGCCGCCTGAGGGGGTCGCTGGTGGTGAGTACTGAGTAAGAGATCGTGGTGGACGAGGTTGCGGTGACGGAGAGCCTGCGGAGACAGGCGTGAGCAATGGGACTCGTCGCCCGTCGGGTGCTTAGTCGGCAGCTTCCGTGCCTGCTCTAGCGCTGCAACCCGTCTCTCAATAGCGCCGGCAAGCGACGGCGGGGGAGCCTCAGGGAGTCAGAAATAGGAACTGATACATACCGCGGCTGCAGGGCTTCGTGAGCACAACAAAGGCAAACAACTCGAATGCAATAATGACTAAGGTAACTATTACCATGCGACACCCCAGAGAACGTGAGCAATGTTGACAGCAGCTCCGGGCGAAGACGCTGCTGTCTTCTCCCTGGTCGCTCATAGCGGGAGCCTGGAACGATTGATCGATACACGCCGCGGCCCACGACGCCCGCTGAGCCCGACCGACATGGATCTCTCACGCCCACGTTTCAGGCAGAGACTGCAGAGCGCCCCCGGAAATCTACATGCGGCCTGCTGCCAGGAGCAGGGCTGGGTAAATGATTATTGGGAAGATGTGTACGGCCATCCGCCGCTCGGAGCTAACTCTATCCAGCATCCTTCCGCGTCAATCTCCAGGAAAGTCAGTACCAACAGCGCACGGAGCGCGAAAGCAACCTTAAATTAAGGGTGATCGTTGTGGGGCCGCTCTTGAAACGCAGCCAAGAGCCGCACCGCAGCTCTCGATCTCTGCCGACCGTCGTCGACCACCTTGGCTTGTCGGTCGTCGCATCTTTGTCGTGAAGGTTTGCTTTGGTGGCGTCCTCCTCATCGTTATCATCATCACTGTCGTCTCGAACATGCCCACCATCTCGATCCCAACTGTGACACTGCTATTGCCCCACTGGAACCTGGAAGTCGCATTTGAGCCGCAGAATAGCGCGTTGCTTCCACCTCGTACCGGGACGCGTCAGCCGTCAGTCGAAAATTTAAAGGTCGTAAAGGTAGTCTTTGAATCCTGCAGGTTGCAGGACAAAATATGCAGCCACAGTTCGGTCTGATAGACGGCGTCTCTTTGCACCTCACGACATAGAGCCTTGGCTGTTTGAAGTCTGCTGGTTCTTTGACGTACCGTCCCTGAAAGGACGACAAACACGCTTTAGACGCTATGGATGCGTCTGATACTTACTGATGGCGTTCGATATCGACGTTTGAAGGTCATTCGACTCGGTGGCTTCTCTAGCCACGAGATCGACATGTAACGATGTATCGTGAGTTGCTCGTAGCCACCGAGAGCCCCGATGGCACAGAGAGGAGATGCATAGGTTGTAGAAAGTGACGCTGACGTGCCCAAACGGACTGTGCGTTTTTCGTCCATTGACCGTTGACGCACCTTGAGGATTTCTCTGCACTCATCCTTTGCACGTTGCCAAGCCGAGCCTCATCACTATTCCACTACCCATCATCTCATTCTCTACTTCGACTGCCAAGATTGGTTGTAGAGGCAAAGACGAGGACAAAGTCGTCAGCCCCGACCTCGCCATCAGATAGCGAAAGATGGCTCTATCATCACGAAAGCACCCGAGTGTCTTGGACCCAACGCCGCTGCACTTCCTGACACTCAAGGCCGACCGCCGACATGAGTAGGCTGGCAGGGTTTGCCCCAAGTCTACACAAGTCAGAAGGCAAAGGGATACTGGGAGGAAAGGACCAGAGAATAGCAAGAGTCTGCCCTACGCCTTTCGATCAGTCCTGCGATGCATCATCGACGGAGCCGTATGCATCGTTGAATCCCGACGCACTTACTGAAAGGCTTTGACGAAGGGTTCATGACGGTATTGCTAGATACGAGAAGTGCATGGACGGCACAGCGCAGACAGGTGAGTTGTATGTGCGGTAGGAAGTGCGGACAACAAGATAAGGCGCGATGGCCGTAGCATCCTTTGGGAAAAGCGGAAACGTGGTTTTAGCTTTCACGGTCCACTTTGAGATCATTCCGTAGACAAGTAGGTGCGGAAGGGTCGATGTGAAGTTGAGCTGGTTTGGGAAACGACCGTGGAGAGGTAAGGTAGGTGTAGATCTCCAACCCCCAGACCGAACCCTTGTGCCTCAGGCAGCAATCTGGGAATGTACCTCCCTCCAACACTGCCACATCCAACAAAGATCCTCCTTCCATCCTACCGCCGCTCGTCGGCCCCAAGGCACCATGAACGATATATCACCACGGCGGGCTGGGAACACCACAACGTAGTCCATCCGAGTATGCCTTCGCGCGATCCATCCGCGACCCCCGATGCGCGCCGCCTATCGAGCAACGCCTCCGACTCGCCGGGCAAAGATGGCCTGGACAAAGTCGAACTCAGCGATCTAGACGCAAGTCCGCCTCGTTTGCCGGTGGAGCGAGACTTGATGCAGCTGGCAAGATTGGGAGAATTACGAGCTATACAGAAGCTGTTCGATAGTGGGAGATATACTGCCAGGTCGACGGATGAGCAGGGTATCACTGCTTTACACGTAAGCAAACACGGTCCGGATGGTTGCCAGAAGATGGAGGGAGCTGATCAGTCCATAGTGGGCTGCCATTAATGGCCATCACGCGCTCTGCCACTTCCTCATCCAATCCGGCGCAGACGTTAATGCCCGGGGCGGCGATGCCCAGGCGACCCCAGTCCTCTGGGCGAGCAAGCGCTGTCACCTGCAAGTCGTGTCGCTTCTCTTAGGCAACGGTGCCGACCCTCTGCTCAAGGACGATCAAGGCTATAACCTCTTGCATTCCGCCACCCTAGACGGAAACGTATTTCAACTGGTTCTGCTGCTGCATCAGCCGGATTTATCCGTCGATGTCCGAGACTCGCAAGGCCATACATCCTTGATGTGGGCCGCATACAAAGGCTTCGGCGCCTGCGTCGATGTATTGTTGCGCTGGGGCGCAGACGTGCACGCGACAGACGACATGGGTTTTACGGCATTACATTGGGCGTTAGTCAGGGGGAATTACCTTTGCATCCAGAAGCTGGTCGAATACGGCAGCGATCGCTTCGCTCGCTCCGATCCCACGGACGAGAATGCCGAAGGAGATACACCCGCCATGACAGCCACACGCATGAAGTCTGAGCGACAATGGCAGAAAGCTCTGCTGGACTCGGGCTTCGACGAGGCAGGCAATCCGCTGGTCTTCCCAGTACCATTCATAAAAGATCGTGCATCGTTCTACAGCCGATTCTTCTTTCTCTGGCCTTTCGCGCTTGGCGGCTTGCAGCTATACATGCTTGCCCATTTGCCAATCTACTTTGGCATTCCTGGGGTTCTGGTTGTAGGGTATTCGCTGCAATTCTCTGTACAGAAGCTCCTTCGCTGGGCGCCGGGAGACATGAAGCACATGCACAAGACGCCCTTTCTGGCAGGTATTTTTGCTGGAACCCTTTTTTGGGTCGGCGTCCGCTATATTCTGGACGTTCTACCGTGGACAGTCGGCACGAATATCTTTCTGAACCTGGCTTTCGCGGCATGCTACGGCCTCTGCACCTACTTCTACGCTCTAACAATGACTGCCGACCCCGGCTTCATACCCAAGTCGTCCTCCCGCGGACAGACCAAGAAGGTCATCGACGACCTGATCAGCAACACAGCTTTCGATGAAGCGCATTTCTGCACACAATGCATGATTCGCAAATCTCTCCGCTCCAAGCACTGCCGACGCTGTAACCGCTGCATCGCCCGCGAAGATCACCACTGCCCTTGGGTCGACAACTGCGTCGGTGTCAACAACCACAAACACTTCATCCTCTACGTTATCTTCATGATCGCCGGCATCGCGCTGATCATCCAACTAACGCTCGCCTACCTCGCTGCGCTTGACCCACCAATACTTCTCGATCTCGCCACACACGAACCGTTACAAACACCCGAGTGCACGCTACTAACAGACGAGCTCTGCAAGGTATTCATGAAAGACCCTCTGACCATCGTCACGATGGGCTGGGCGAGTCTGCAGCTCACTTGGGTCGTAATGCTACTCTTCGTCCACCTCACGCAAATCGCGCGCAACGTCACCACCTACGAAACCATGCGCAAGCACGTCCAACCCGGACCCATCATGACCGCAATGACCACAGGCAGCATGTCTGCCGATGGAGCGCAAGTCGACGGCGGCGGTGGCGCTCCTGGATCCTCCTCAAACCCACAAGCGAGCAATTCTCTCCACAAAAAGAAAAAGGAAGGTTGTCTAACACAATGGTCTAAACTCCTCGGCCTCGACACTTTCATCACCGTAGCCTTCCAAGGCTACAAAGGCTCCCAGCAATCCAAAGCCGAAAGGCAGCGCAGCAAGAAAAGTAATCCCTTTTCTCGCGGCGTGCTGAGGAATTGCCAGGACTTCTGGATGGACGGGCCTTTTTTCAGGCGGAAGGAGGATGCTTGTCTGGGGATGCTAGGGGGAAAGGCGGTGGATTATGGGCTTCTTTATGAGGCTCCGGGTGGCGGGATGAGCTATAGAGGTGGTTATGAGGCTGTGCCCGGGGTCATTGATGGCGAGGTTTGAGGGAGAGTCATTGTTTGTTTGTCGAAGCATTATAAGCGTTATCGCATAGGTTTTTCATTCAAATACCACGTCCGATATCATATGCGATATCTTTTCCGACCTTTGCCAGGCAATATGCTAGTCCTTTGCGGTGCCCCGTTTGCTTGACGCAGGGTAGCAAGACAAACGACCGTCTCCTGGCAGCTGCAGCGTCACTGGGGGTGTACGCCGCAGTGCAGCCTAGTCCGAAGTCTCGAATCGCAACACATGATACCGCACTTCGACGCCTCTCGCTAGGGTATGGAGCCGCGCCTGGCGCCTGTGGAGATCCCGACGGGCACCTGAAGCGTGCTGTGAGGTGATGTCTTCAAACCAGTGCTTGAAGACGAGGAAAGAAAGGATAGCTCATGATGCATGTCCTGGTATTTAGTTCTCGTGGTACACACAAGGGCAGACCCCAGTGTTCTCAATCCATTGGCTCCTCTTTAATCACTCCGGTCCCCCTCTCCCCCTCAATCTCGATCAACTCTCCTCTCCTCCCCCTGACCTCCGCAGCCAAGACCACTGTCTCCAAGCCTGCCGGCAACCCTTCTTCCTCCGGTCCCCAGGGCAAACTCTCCACGTCCACTTCCCTTCCCAACAATCTCTTTAGTACCACCCCCGCCCCAGCTTTACTCATGACCTGATTGGCCTCTTTGCACCGCTCGCTGCAACAGCACTCCAAACATCCCTCCGCACACGTACACGCCTCGACACGCTCGCAAGCCTGCGTAAGCAATAGGTCGATGAACTCAAAAGCCTTGGCTGCTATGCCGGAGCCTGAGGCACCGCCTTTAGCGTCGTAGAAGGTCAAACGCGCGGGACGTTTGCGGGATGACTCTTTCTTCGCAAATTCCTTGATGGCGACTTTACATTCGGTCTTGACGTCGCCGGGGAGGGAGATGACGAAGTTAGGCATAAGGGACAGGATGGCGTGCTCGGCGGCATGGATCGCAGCTGCGACGTTCAAGCGGCGGGACTGGAGGATGTCGAGGGCTGATTTGGGGACGTCGAGCCAGAGGCCCTTGGCGTAGAGGATCAAGGGCGGATTGTCGACCTGGACGGCGTCGAGGATGCGACGTTTCTTGTCGACTTTAAAGAAGCCGAAGACGTTCTGGAGGATTTTGATGGGGCCGAAGAAGGCACGGGAGAGACTGTTAGGTATGCGGCGGATGGCGTGAGTTTCGATGGGGTCGACATCGGTGAAGTCGCGCTGCTGGGTGGTCCAGTCAACTTTGACATACTCGACGCGGGCGATCATGCGGTCCGTGTTCATTTCCTTGACGAGGTAGGTGTGGCCTTGGTGGAGGAAGATGCCGCCTTCGTAGATGGTGAAGAAGGCACGGCTGGCTTCAAGCTCCTCTAGCACGACATTGCGGCCGTGCGTGCAGTCGATGATAGCAAAGTGGCTTTCTTCCGTGTCGCGGATGGCGACGGTGCGGGAGGGGTGTGGGAGGAAGCGCTCGTGCGTGTGATAGAAGCCTAGGTCGTCCTTCCGTAATCTCTCATCGCAAAGCTCCGCGAGCTGCTTGCCGAAGTACTGGGTGTCTTCGTCTGGGCGGATTGGCATTTCGTGCGCTGCGCACTGGATATGGCCCTCTAAAACCAGCAAATTCGTTAAATCGACCTGCAACTCACAATTTGGCTTGGTAAAAATCTCGTCGGGATTCTGCATGAAGTGCTGGTCGGTGGGAAAGCAGTCTCCAATCAACACGCTCAGACTATCCTTGTTTCTCCGACCCGCCCTACCGCTCTGTTGGCGAAGATTGGCAATGGTGTAAGGGAAGCCAACGGTGACTACGGCGTCCAGACTGCCGATATCGACACCCAGCTCCAGAGCACTGGTGCCGATGATCCCTACCAGCTTGCCCTCAAACATCTCCTTCTCTATCCTTCGGCGATCTTGCGGAGTGTACCCACCTCGGTATGCCATGACTCTACTCATCACGTCGCCTCTCTCCAAGCTCAGCAACTCATTCTTCACAGCCGTCGTCAGAATCTCGCACTGCTTCCGCACACGGCAAAAAGCTATAACTCTTACGCCCCGAAGAATAAGTTGACTGAATAGCCTCGCTGTCTCCGCGAAAGTATCGCCACGGCCAGAGGTTGGATCGCCGGGGTCCTTGAAAGGCGTGTTCCAGCACAGAAATTCCTTGCGTCCGCTTGGTGAGCCGTCAAAGTCTACGAGCGTGACATCCTCGATCCCGAACAGCGTGCGCATATGTTCTTGTGGATTTGCCACTGTTGCTGAACAGCTTACAAATTTGACACGTCGATTACCGACAGCGGCGCAGATTCGTCGTAACCGCCGCATAATCAGAGCAACGTGGGCGCCAAAAAGGCCGTTATAGACATGCAGCTCGTCCATCACGACGTAGCGGAGGTTCTGGAGGAAGGTACGCCAGGACTCTTCTTGCGGGAGGATAGTGAGGTGAAGCATATCTGGGTTAGTAAAAATGATGCGTGCCTCATCACGAATAGCGTTGCGATCGGCCATCGGGGTGTCACCGTCAAAGGTGTCGCACGTTACGTCCTGGAGGCTTGGCAGATAGGACAGTAGGTCTTTGAGTGAGCGGCGCTGATCCTGAGCCAGAGCTTTGGTGGGAAAGATGTACATGGCCCTCGTGTGCGGCTCGCGCTCGAGTTGGTGGAGGACGGGGATTTGATAGATAAGACTCTTGCCAGAGCTCGTCGACGTGCTGACGATGACGTTCTGGCCTTCATGAAGGGCGTTGATGGCTTCTGTCTGGTGACTGTAGAGGTGCTGAATGCTTCGTGTGTTATATAAGGCGTTGACGAGGTCTTGGGAGAGAGGAAAGGAAAGCTCGCCGTAGACTGCCTCCTGCGGATCGAAGACCCGGTGGCCATCGGGTACTATCTGCTCGGTGTACCACTCTGAGGACTTGAGCTCCTGAATGATCTCTGGTATGCTTTTCCTCTCGGCCGGGATACTTTTCGGCAGGGTGTCCTCCGGAGCCGGAGTAGCGCCTCTGCTCTCGGTAGGCGTTGGAATGAATGCCTTGTGCTCCTCCTCCAGCTTCGACACCGCATCCACGTTCTGCTCAGCACACTCGTTCAGCCACGCATTGACAGCCGAGGTGAACTTGTTATTCCGCTTCTCAATCAGCTTCATCATCTGTTTGTGGCTGTAGACGGGCATCTTCAGCTCCTCCTCTCGCAGCTTTCGAAAAGCACGCGTAGGCTCGCCCGTCTTGGGATCGCGCACCTGCCTCTTCAGGTCGCCATCGATAAACTCGAACAGCAAGACCTCGACATGCTCGTCTTTGCCCTGAGCTTGGCGCATGTTCCGGTCCTCCATGGGATTTGCGGGGAACATATCCTCAACCTTCCTGCCCTTCCTCAAGTCTTCCTCGCCCATTAGTGCCACCTGCAGCATCGCCTCATCCACATACTGAAAGTTGATGGCCTGAGGAACCAACTTCTTGACCTTGGCCACATCTTCGATCTCCAGACGCCGCTTGGTGTTGGCTTCGACGGCGCCTTTGATCGTGTCGAAGGTGGTGGCGAGGTGCTTGCGTGTGCAGCAGAAGGTGTATACGAGGTTGAGCGCTTTGTGAGTCTGGCCGAGCTTCACGAAAGCATCAGGCCACGCTATCGCCGACTCGACTACAGTGGAGGAGGAGTGGCGTTGGAGGGATGGGCGGCCGGTGGCCGTAGCGGTTTTGGCATTACGACGAGGCTTCTTGCCGCCATCGTGCTGCTTTGTCGGGACGGTCGTTGTGGTGTTGCGGTCGGGATCGCCCTGCTCGACGCCAGCCTGCTGTACTGCGCGGTCTCCATCTCCATCTCCATCTGGTTCTGCTTCTGCTTCTGCCTGAGGCGCCCTCTTTCGCTTGCGCGTGCGTACGGTCTGGTTCGAGACGGTCGCCGCCTGTAGTTTGACCATGTCGACCGGCTTCCCTCCTCTCTCCTCTCTCCTTTCAATTACTGTCTTTTTCTCTTCCCCGTATATCGCAGCGTCTCATCCTCACATCATCCCTGCCTTACTTACCTACCTAGGTACTCTTCATACGTTAAGGTAAGGTAAATGTAGGTACCAAGCCGACTGGCCCGAACAGCCGCATGCGGGACCTCGAGACGTGACGCCATCGGGAAACGCGACCCGCGCCATCGCAACGCGCAGTCACATGCAAGCACTTCCATCAAAAGCCGCATCAACTTCACCCGAATCGCCTCAAACCACTCCCGGTCCTTATCACCGCTCAAGGCTTGCGACTCAGCCAACGCAACGACCGATCAGCTCCTCCGAGACTCCCTCTCAGATCTTTTGGACCGACTGCCATTCACCGTGGAAAACTTCTCCCCACACATCGGAACCCAAGATAACTCTACTGCTCCAAGCCTAACACCATGAATATCGCTGTGGCAGCATAAGAACAGTCGCACACAGTCACAGCCACATTACTTCGAGCGAGCAGCAAGAGTTTTCCAATCACCCTCATCAGTCTCTACCGCCTCGTAATCGACCAGTGCGCCCAACTATGGCTCCAACCAACCCGGCCTACTTCTCCACCTCCACCAACCAAACAACAAAGCACGATCCTGGCCAGCTCGTTATCTTCTTCGACAACCGCCACTGCGGGCCGCCTTCCTCGGATGACCAGATGAGTACCTTCCGGCACTACTGGCTCTCTGGTCTAACACGCATGGGCTGGCCATCGTGGTGGCATACGCCCGACCTGGAGGTTGGCAAAGTGCGGTTGGTGTGGTACACTGTACGTCTCGGTCCCCCAAAATCTCCCTTCCCAATCTTTTTCCTCGAATTACGATAACAAGATGCCTGTTATCTCGCCCAAAGGCTCGAGCGTTGCCGTTTCGCTACAAACCAAACCACTGACACCTCTCACACAGCACGCCGGTAACGAAGGCCACCGCGACTACCCCCTCTATCTCAGCCTTACAGTCCTCGAAATGCTCGAAAGCCTCAGCACCGAAGGCTTCCGGCCCTTTATTCTCGGCTGGTCGGGTGAAAACCCATTCCCCATGATCGGCGGCAGCGAACCTCCAGAGCCGCCGGCGAAGAAGCTGCGGCCGAAGGTGGCTAGGAGTGCAACGCCGGCTTATTCAGGGCATGCGGAGAGGGCAGGGACGCCGCATCAGCGGGTCATGGCAATTATCGAGAGGGAGGAGCAAAGGGAGAGTGAGAAGCGGGCGGAGGAGATTAGGATTGCTGAGAAGGCTGGGGGAATGGCTGTGTAGGGGCTCGAAGGCTGTCAGTGGTAGATGGAAGTCTGCGGTTTCTATGGGTCGGAATACGTTTAGGCCGCCCGCCGTTCGAGTAAGACTCTCTAATATGTGAAAACCTTTTTTCTCTTAGCTGCAAGATGCGCCTGCAGAGCTCTCGCAGACCCATGAGTAGTGCCTGGCTCAGTGCTAAACAGCTCCTACTCGAGTAAAGAGTATCCAACGTCCCCGATGCCGACGCTCCCAGGTATTCAACAAGCGCCTACTTGCCTAAGACATTGGCAACGCACTTCAGCCCTGACGACTCGAACTGCCAGATAGCTACAGTCACCGCTGCAGCCCCTCGATTTCGCCGCGAACGAGCGTCTGCCTGTACGTCGTCACTACGTAATCGTGTGCCTTGGCGAAGGTATCGCCTGCTTACTGTGCATTTTCATGGGAACTTTTAGCTTACAAAATCACCGGTCGAGCTACAAATCTATCTCTTTGCCGCATCTGGCGCTGATTGTGGGATTGCCGGGCCTTCAGACTTGTCCGAACTTCCCAGCAGCGCTGGAGCGGCCATGGACGCTGAGTAGAGCAACTGACACGACATGTGGTATCTACAGTGCCAATCTCACCTCCACGCAGTCTTTGGTGTCATACGGAGTGAAACCTCCTCATGGCCGTGCGTCGTGCTCGCGAAATCATGCTGGCGACCTTCGCCCATCAAACGGCGCTCGCACTGCTGAACCCGTGCTTGTGCTCCGAATTCTTCTCGCGTCCGACTTATGGGGACTCGTATGCCACAAGATTAGCACAAATGAGGAACCGCCGCTTCTCCCTAGGCCCTTCTCCACAGGCTGCCAACGCTCGACGCAAGATCTTCACCTTCCTCTGGACGTCCCCAGATGATTGCACAGCTGCGATCGGTTGAACATGCCCGAAGTCGACGATAATACCCATGTTTTCCATTCCCTCGATGTCGGTCCAGTCTGACTGCTCGAGCAACGAGAAGCCAGGCTAAGGTCAAAGGTGAGGTTTGATCAGGAAAAGAGCTTCCCAGGACTTGCGCGATCTCTGGTCCTCTACTACATATACAAGACATCCTGCCCCGCGCTCGTCAATCCACGCTTGCGTTCCTCGCCCGCCAGAATAGCTCTCGCACTGGTCACCACGTGCCAATTCTCCGCACACGCTCTTCCACCATGTTACTCCGGCTCGTACGCGATGCAAGTGGCGTACAGAAGGAATTCACGCTTCGCCTCCACCCCTTTACTACATACCTCCCACGCGCGGCGCATCATCCTCACCTTCCTCTGCACACTCGACGACGAGTCACACACCTCTCCACAGCACACGGCCACGATCGGTTCCTTGTTGCCTAGGGTCACGATGATCCCCATGTTTTCCATGCCTTCTACTCCGTTCCAGTCTGCCCGTTCTGGGAGCTGTGAGAAGCAGAATTGCTTGACTGCGAAAAGCATGTCGGTCGCTACCGTATTGATCCATGCGCCCTCCCTTTCTGCGTGGAATCGCACCTCCGTTTGATCGCAGATGATTTTCAATGCCTCCCTGCGCATCTGCTTGTTCGCGCCTGCAATCGCCAGCGGCATCTTGTTCTCTCCGACTTGCCGGGCAATGATCTGGTACACCTCATTGCGGATCTCAGGATAGAGGTCTGTGAACGCAAACGGCTTATCTGGACTCGCCCCGGATGGCTCTGTGGGGGCCATGTTGGCGGGTCGGGTCAAGGCTGTAGTTTATCAATACAGGGCATTTTGGGCCGTGATCGTCATACGTACCGAGAAGCTCTGATTTTTTTTGGCTGCTGAACGTGATGGCGTAGTGTCTTCCCGTTGATCTCTTGATACTCGATGATTTCAGGCTGATGGAAGAAAAATTTTCACGCTGGCTGGAAAGGAAGGCGCGGGATAAGCTAGTGGCAAGCTCCACTGTTTTTCCGAGTCCAGCCCCAACACCCTCGCCGCGCACTCCCAATGCCACACGGGCTCGTTCGCGCGCACTTGTGGAACTCTTAAGCGCATGTACCTTAACGATTAACCCTAGATTGGTCAATTTATCGATTTCGAATTCCACGCTCAACATCTCTTCACAATCGCCCGCCAGCCGCTACAGGAAACCAATGGCTGGTAATGATGAGCAGAGCCGCTGTTGCTTCGACCGTAGATTGGTTTCATCAGCTTGCAGACGGTAGTAATTGACCTCTGTCGTCGTAAAAGCTCACAAAGAGAGCCTCACGGGGGTACTCGTCTGAGAGATAGGAGAGATCGAAAGGAATCGAGATCATTATATTTGTGCTTCCAGATGGGATGTATCTGAGGAACGCCATCTCTGAGGCTAATATATGAATAAAGGAGGCGGTTATCCGCTAGCAGCCAACTCTCTTGCGAGACCATCGAGGGTGCAAGAGGTGACTTCAGTCCTCGCTTCGCTGCAGTCTCACCGCTACCGCTAGGTGCAGTCTCATGCGCCAGCGAAGAGATGTAAAAGAAACGGCTCTTCAAACTGGCCAATGCGGTGCGTCCGACCGATCTCTTGCAGTACAGTCGTCATGCTGACTGGGTTCATTCTGATGTGAACGGCCCCGGCCGCCTGGAGATTCATCGAATCTGATGCTGAGGCCGAGTTGAGAATAACGACCTCCTGAACAGGATCCCGCTTGAACGCCTCTTCGGCCTGCATCCGCTTCGCGTTATTCTATAATGCCCGCGCGAGTGGTGGTGAACGTAAAGCCGAGGATGGTGAGCAGCGTCTCGACCAGCCACATCATCCGATGGATCTTTCACAGCACAGAAAGGCTTTGCTAGTATTTACGTAGGTCAGACGTACTGATTATCTCAAAACGGCCCAGGCGCATAGCAGTACCTCCATCTACTTGGACCTGAGAGCCGCCGCATCGAATATATAACTTTCGCTGGAACAGATGGTAAGCTTCGCCTCGTTGGATTCGATGAAGACCTGCGGGTCCCGTTCGCTGGCCGCTTCCGCCTCGCACATAGCTTCTTCGGATAGTCGACGCAAAAGAAAGGTCTTGATTGCAAGGAGCGATGCTTCACTGACGCCAAAGGGTCGTTCGGCGTAGGCATCAAGGTTATCGATGAGATCGACCATGATGTGGCAGCAAATGATACGCAGCGTTTCGCTACATGACCCGTTGTTCAGGTCAACAGATATCTGAGGGAGGAGCGGTGGTGTCGGTGGTGCAAGATGCAATGGCGATGTTTTGAAGGAAACCTGCGCCTTTGCTGCGCATTTGGCGAAAGCGGGAGGTGCACAATGCGCTAGTGGCGTTAGCGGCTTTTAGCCACGTATACTCGCGAGGCGCGTCCGCAACAATTCGGTATACTGTCAGATGAACAAGAACCGCCAGACAGACGGTTTTGTAAGTTCAGCCTGCTGTGAGCTGTCTTCCTTCGTACGTCAGAATGATGTACTGGAGTAAAGGGGGCAAAAGCATTCTCACCGTGTAACTACTTCGTGAGCAGCTTATGTCAGGCAAACAACCTAATGTCTCTTACTGGTAGCGCCAGGCGCCTTTAGAAAAGCGTAACATCCGATGGCATCAACGCCCTTGCTGCAATCGCGATATTTACCATAGATACTGCGGTCGTCTTAGCGCTTTCAAACGACTTCACGACTTATAGCAGTGCTTCTATTGCCATCTGCCCGAGCGTTGGTGTCCGAGATGGGGCGCGACCTGCAGCTTTTGAAAAGCCCGCACCTACAATTTGGTAGCATACCTTGGACTGACTTATGAGAGCCTGATTCCTGCGCATGAAGTGTTTGCCCCACCAGGCAACAGAAAAGCAGGCTTTGACTACCAGTTTGCTTGCTTAGCTGTTCATTCGCTTTGGAAAAGTAGATGCGAGAAGGATCACGCGAGTTAGGCACACTGCTCAGATATTCTTCAAGATTGACAGGAGCTGATCGCTCTCGGACTGCAAGACGACCTTCAAATTCATGCAACACAACGTCGGATAGAGCCAGTCGATCTCATCATCCTGTCTTGTATACAGTACTTGCTCACCAAAGTTACAACTCCTTTCCACTGCTGGCTCCGCGTCAATGTGTTCTCCCGGAGTCTCGTATGGTTGCCACTCTACTTCCGCGCCGACTTTCCAATCAAGAGCTCTCCTTCGCTGCCACTGACGGCCTGATTGTCGACCAGCCCTGTTCTTCACCAACGTCCTTGCCTGACAACCTCATTGTTCAAGAGCCCCTTTTTCTTCACCAACGTGCTTGCGTAACGTGTGATTCAGCCACAAGCCTGCAGTCCTGCTATCAAGCAACAATGATTCTCAAGCGCTCTTTTCGGCTCGACTCAAGTTCTTTTTTCGCCATGACATTACTCAATATCATATGCAGTGAGTAGGGCAAAGCGCATAAACCGTCTCCTCTCCTTGGCACCCTCGCCACAGACTGACCACGCCTGGCGTATCTCGCGAACCTTTTCACGCACATTCGATGCCGCCTCGCACGTGCATCCTCCATAATCCGCTGTGATTGGCTGATTTCGGCAGAAGTCGATGAAGATGCTCATCTCAACGCAAATATTGCAGTCGTCCTCGTCTGGAAGGGAGGGAAAGACGAAGCGCTTGACGCCGAGTAGCGTAATGTCACTAATAGCGCACAGCCACTTGTCGCCGATGTCCTCATTCCAGGAAGTGTCAAACTCAACTTCAACGCCGTGACAGATCAGCTTAGTGGCCTCGCTGCGAATCTGTTTATTCACGCGGGTGAGAGGGGGTGGCATGTCGGTGCGGTGAATTGTGGACGAGATAATGACTGTGTCTTTGTAGGACTGCTCGCCGATCATTTCGTAGATGAGATTACGGACTTCCGGATGGAGCTCGAGGAACGGAAACGGCTTGCCTGCTTTCTTCGGGTTGGTTGATGTGGTGAGTGCTTGCGTGGCGGGTAGCGTGGCGGGCGCTTGTGATCTAAGCGGTGCAGAGGATGTCATGGCTGACAGCGCTGCCAAGGGCGTGTTGGCGGCTGGCGCGTTCTGTCACATCTGTCAGTTCCAATCATGTGAGCTTGACAAAGGTGCGTCGGTCGTACCGTGATATTGGGTACCGACACCGCTGGTGAAGCCACTGTATCACAGTCGCGCTCGCTTTCAATGCTGCTGACGGACGCCATGTCTACGAAGCGCCCTTGAACGTGCACCACAGCTGTTTGGTCCTCGCATGGAACGTCTGTGGTGAAGTTGTACGCGATGTCGATGATGATTATGATGACGATGATGGTGATGACGGTGATGACGAATAAGGAAGCACACTGGTCGCAAGAGTCACCTGCATGTGTATGATCGCGGTGTTCGGAGGTCCCTGGCCGTGTTGTTGTTCAGAAGCGAAAATTCTGACGCGTTCAACGAAAAGGGAAGGCGCAGTACGCGCTAGCGGAGCCTCCCGTATTAGCACCGTTTCCAGGATTGCTCTGCCCTCCAACGCACTCGTTACTGCACTCACCTATACATTCATAAATTTCCACTTTCCAACCTTAATTACGGTCTCATCGGGCAGTTGGTGAGATGCAGTTCAATTCGGAGGGCACCTCATCATTCGCATGACGTTACAGAGTGTGAGGTATTGGAATGTAACATCGCACAGTATCGTTCGCTGCGACCAGTCATGGATCTCCAACCTCATCGTCATGAATTCTCTCCGTGCCATCGTTGCCCTGTTAGGCTGTCCATGTGAGGTCTACGTGCCTTGGGAACGATCTCCACTTCTGAACACACCTGCAACAAGGCTCTTCACAAGCCATGGGCGTCGTCCGTGTCACCCCGGTCGTCAGGATTCACAGCGCTATCCGTATCCTCGGTGTCCTCGACATCGTAGGCCGTCAGAAGCACAAACAGCAGGAACTGCCGCTTGTCCTTCGCGTCTCTTCCACACACTGTCCAAGCGTTACGAAACTCCTGTGCCTTGCTGCGCACGCTGGCGCCCGCTTGGCACGTGCAGCCTCCATCAGCAAAAGCGACTGGACGATCCGATGTGAAGTCCAAAGAGATCTCCATCTCGTTCGGAATGTCAACGCTTTCCGCACAGTCACATTCGTCTTCTTCGGGCAACGAAGGGAAGCTGAACTTGCTCATCGAAAGCAGAGCCACATCGCTGAGTGTGTTTATCTAAACGCAACAGACCTCCACGCTCCACGAGGCGTCAAATTCGACGTTGATTTGGTGGCAGAGGAGCTTGGTGGACTCCGCCCGGGTCTGTGTATTGACGCGGGTGATTGCAGGAGGCACGTCTGTACGATGGGTGACGTTTGTGATAACGACGGTGTCCGTAAAGTGTTGATCTCCGAGAATTTTGTAGATCCTGTTCCTGATTTCAGGGTAGAGGCCGAGAAAAGCAAATGGTTGTTCCAACGCTCTGGCAGACGACATAGGAAGTGGCCTAGGTGTATTCGTGGATTTCGTGGCGGACGATTCTGCCGGCGGCCCTTGGAGTGTTTCTGCGGGTGTCATATTGATAGCTGGCAGCAAATTACCTACTGCATTAGTCAAGGACTTGTCCCGATAGTAACCCATGACACGTACCTTGATATGTCCATTCCATGTTGATGATGCTGAGAGTGATGATGATGGGAAGACGCAGGTGATTGCTCAGATAAGATCTGTGAATGTTCTGGAGAATTCTTGTGTGCAGCTGAAAAGGAAGGAGCAGCAGACGCCAGTGCCGTTTCGCGTCGACTAGCGCCAATCTTCTTGGCTTCGCGCCGACGAGCTCGCCGCTCACATCCAATGCCGCAGACTCTTCCTCCGTTTCGCATTACTAGATCAAGCTTCGTGAACAGAACAACAGATCTCTTTTGGTTGTCACTAAGGTATACTGAATTGAGGCAGCTTGGTGAGTTTTTGGAGTATTTAGCTCGTCGCTTTGCGTCCAGCGATCAATGTGACAGAGGCATCTACTCTTCTCCGCGGACATTCATGCTCTCGAGCTGCATCGTCGTAGAGGATTGTATCAATTACCATGACACTCGGTCAGAAAGGCGAGACCAGAATCACCGCTGTAGCGTCGAAGTCATTGACGCAAGAGAGAACTTGTTTCTTCACTTCGACGAATATCTGAACTCCCACAAAGCTGGTTGGATGCCCTGATCGTACGTATGGCGACAAGATGCATGTCCGGTCTCACACATCTCTTTTCTAGGACATCTATATACTTCGCCTTTCTGTGGGACACAGTATCGATCCAGGCGCAGCAGACGTCCATATTTCACGAAGCGGTGGCGTCGTAGCAGAGCAGTCCGATCGACTTCTCTCACGTCTATGTGTCGACGCGGGTGATTGCTGATGGCACGTCCATGGGATGACCATCAGACGTATAAGCATGTCCGGTCGCCGAAAAGAAGTCTGTACACCGCAGAAGTCAGAACATAGGTCGAAAAAAGCGAAATGGTTGATTTGAGGCCGCAAGTGGCGTGGTGGATGGTGTTGCGGGAGTACGGCTGCTGGCTCGGTCGAAGGCGTGTCAATTGATTTGGTAAGGGTTATACTTCGTTCGCTGATTCTTATAGAAACGACGCTCCAAAGCCTCGCTCCAAAGCCTTTCCCGAAGCTTTCGCTTCTCGGCGTGCTGAAGAAACGTACACGCCGGCACGTTCAGCTAGAGGCAGCGCAGAACGCGTTGTTAAGTTCTCACTCAGTGTGCATGGCGGCTCGAACAAATGCACAAGGCCATGTCGTAGGCGTAGACAGAGTCTCGTCGCGGTCGAGTTCGTCGAAAAGGAAGAAGAAATCGACAAAAATGGCAGAACACGTGAAAGGTGTTGTTCGAACTTTCATACAACGTGAAAGTCGAGAACGTCAGCGGCGCTTGTCTGGCCGTGTCCGCCCTTGTCCGCCAGAACAGACCTTTCACATCACTAGAGCTTGCTTATCAGCGCCCATAAATCCTGTCTCGCCATCCAATGAGATGTCTAGCCAACCGGAAGCCCTCCCAATCGCTGCCAAGAAGCCGTCTACCAGTCGTATGCCACCAGCAACGCAAACGACAAGAATCGCCTACGCTCTACAGCAAACCCAGCGCTCACTCCCAGCGCCTCACTAATCTCCTCGCATTTCCTGCGCACCTGAGTCGAAGGGATGCATGGGCGCTCGCCGCGGGTAGGCGTTACCGGCTGGGCCTGGCTGAAGTCGATGGAAATAGCCGCGTCAAAGGTGCTGTGCAAGGCCTCCAAGGCGGTTTCCTCCCCCCGAAGTGACGAAAACTTGACCTTCTTGATGCCCAACAACGCTTCGTCGCTGAGCGCGTAGATCCAGGCCATGCACGTGTCAGGGCCATCGGAGCCGTCGAGCTCGATGGTAGCGGTGCTGCAGATCAAGCCAGTTGCCTCGCTGCGGATCTTCTTGTTCACACGGGTTATGGCGGGCGGCATGTCGAACATGGCTGTAAAGGCGTCCTTGCCGATTTCCGCATATATCGTGTTTCTGAGCTCTGGCATCAGGCCGGAAAAGTTGAATTGCTCTGCTGACTTTGCTAAGGCTGCCGATGCAGAAGATTCAGCTGGCGGAAGCGCTTTAGCCGTGTGGACTGGCTTGGTTTTGGTTCCTCGTACAGCGGGCGACGCGGCAGGTGCAAGGCGTGCCATGGTGTTTTATGACTGCTTTGGATGATATACTGTGTCTGTTAGCTTCAACCATGACTTGATGGTAATTATCAAGTGGGCATACCTTGATGTTGTATGTGTTGGTCGATGCAATCCAAGAAATCTCCACAGCTTGTCGGTGTCCGGAGGAGGACATCGGCTTGGGGAAGAAAGTTTGTGCCGCTCAGCTCGAAGGGAAGGTGCGAACTGCGCTAGTGGCGCTGCACCGCTGCGCCGAACCAAAATTGATGGGGCGCACGGATGCGCTTGACGTCCATCCAGTACGGCAATCGCGATACAGTAGAGAATGCGATTTTCACGAGGGATTCTCTTGCTCGGTCTCCTCAGTCAGTGACCCTTCGTCTCCCTCCGCCCACCCATACTCGTCAACTTCCTCGTCTTCGGAATCTGCCACTTCGTCAATGGCCCGTTTGCGCGAACGTAACGGACTTCGAACCGCCGTCATAGTGGCCACCTTTGCCTGCAGAGCGCCCGCTCCAGTTGACCTTTCCTGCAGCGAACCGTCCTTCGCTATGTCAAAACAGACGAATTTCCCTACCTCTCCAATTTCCTCGCGAGAGATCAGACTACGGCCGCGGCACTTCTGCAAGCCGACGTAATGTCCGCCAAAGTCTCGGAATACTACAAGCCGCGTCCACACGCCAACATCCCACTCGCCACCGCCAACGCCTGGCACGAGGGCCGATCCGAGCCCACTGTCCGTCCGCATGCGTGATGCGCAGCCAGTCGAGACGACGACCGCAATGTTGTTGAGCACCGCAAGCTTATTAAGACCGGAGACTAACGAGCCAAGAACAGCGTAGCGGCGCCTTGATTGCCACTTTTGCTGCTCAGTCTTCGCGGCGCTAGCAAATGGAAATCGTGGGTAGTCTAGGTCGACGAGAGAATTGACTCCATCGATGATAAGGAGCGCAGTGTTCTCTGGCGGGAAGTCGGGACGCGGATGTAAAGCGAAGGCGAGAAGATGGGATAGGCTAAGCATCGTGCGGTGATGGAAGCGTTTCAATCCGCTTGCGATACTCTGTACCGCTGTACCATTGTCTTCAGAGTTAGAGAAATGGCTGCACATGATCGATTCCAGACGAGCGCCATTCAAGGGCGTGTCTGCATCTGCGAAACAGTCAGACTCAGTAGAGCGTGGTTCGGCCAGTGCCTAGAACGAACCAAGCCAGACCACACTTTGTCCCCTTTTAAGAGTAGATGCGGCCGTTTGGAGCCTTTGAAAAGTCAGTCTAGAGTCCTCGTCTGGAGCACTCTGTTCGCGTACATCAAAGCAGTCTTCCCAGCTCCGCTCGGACCCCATATCTCAGTGGTCTTGCATCTCTCGAAGCCGCCCTCAGAAGACGATTCACCGCCGTCAAGCAGTAAGTCTAGTGGGCGGAGCTCGCTGGCGACGATGTTCGTGCCTGGGGATTGCAGCTCCTGAAGCGCTGCGGAAGCCGATACCGTTGGTAGACGGTCTATATAGTGTCACGTAAGCTTGAGTGACTGTCTTCGTGACATATTTGGAAGGTCCGCTTGCTCATACTCACGTGAGGAAGCGGGCAACTTCTTCTGTGTGGAGCTTGGTGAGGAGGCGATGTTAACGACTTGGACTGGGCCGGCCATTGCCGCGGCTGAGAACACGCTGTCACATTCGCACGGAGACTGAGCCGAGAGTCGAATGAGGCCGGGTTTGGCGCAGGTGAAGATTGGTCGAGCTCGCCGTCTGTATACAGAGAGCAGAGAAGGATGAATGTTGCCTGGGACCCTTAAGGCGCGTGAAGTCGCGCCAGCACGCGCTTTAAATCCGAAAGCCGAAACAAAGCCGAGAGCCAGTCTATTATTCTCCCAGCAAGCCGGCGTGCTTTGCGTGCCTGCCACCTTTGGGAAAGGTATGAGCAAATAACACTCTCTCCCCTTTTTCTCGCTACCTTATTCCATACGGGCTACGTTTAGAGCATTGTCTCGCGACCGCTTGCTTGGCCCTCACATGCCGAGTCACCTCAGCCATTGATGAAAGCACAAGCTAGCGCGATGACTGTCACGGTCGCAGGCCAAGTGACGCCGCATTCTCCTTCGTCTCCATTGTCTACCACTCTTCTTGTCTCTCTCCTTTTGTCTCCTTAGCGTATCCTGGAAGCACCATACAAGACCCAGACGCACATACACCCTCAATTCCGTCGAGGTGTGGTATATAGCAACCGTGCGGCACCACTGCTGTGGCCTCAATATGGCAGCGATCACGGCGCTCATCCGGCACTACTTAGAGTATCTTTCCAAGCCCGGCATGATACTGAGTGTCTTGGGTCTTGTGCTCCCTTTCATTTTGGTAGCCTACTTCGACACGAACCCGGCTTCACCTAGAAAGGCTGTCCGCATACCCGGCTGTCTCCGCCTCGGCCTACAGAGCCGTAGCAACCTGGAAGACCAATTCGAACGCCGATCTCTCTCCAATGACGGACAACCCACAGTAAAAGCCTTGTTCACTTACCCTGTCAAGTCCTGCCGAGGAGTTGAGCTCACAGCCTCCGAGGTCCAGGCAACGGGCTTGAACTTTGACCGCCTATTCACTTTTGCTCAGCTTACTTCGACATCGAAGCAAGCAGAACAGACGCTAGGCAACGCGAGTGGGGTATCTGAAGAGTGGGATCACCAGTGGCGCTTCATCACGCAGCGCGAATTCCCACGCCTTGCTCTACTGGAGACAGAGCTGTGGCTCCCGGACCCTCGCAACAAACCCGCGATACCTGCTCATAAGGCCCGAAGCCGCTCAAGGCTAGACGCAGAGTCATCGCAGTCGCGATCACGAAGTCGAAGCCGAGGAAACACGTTAGAGCTGGAACGGGGAAGGAAGGACTCAGACGCACCAGAGGTCACCAGTTGGGTAGCGAACGGGGGCTGCTTACTCCTCCGCTTTCCCTTCGAGCCGGATATCAACCCCTTCGGCATACGCACTGAGACAGTTACACTCCAGATACCTCTCGTACCAACCCCTCAGCGCCAAGAAGCCCAAAACTACAAGCGCGAAGAGCTCATCATCTGGAAAGGTTGCCCCCTCGCGCTGAACGTCACAAACGAAATCAGCGCCATCAACCTCGAAAAGCTCAAGTACTTCCTCGGCATCAGCAATCCACTCGCCCTCTTCAGAGTCGACGAGCACAGTCTGCGACCCGTCTCGCGCTGCCTCCCACAAGGCACGCCCGCCGGCACCTACAAAGTAGGCTTCGCGGACGCCTTCGCTGTCAACCTAATGAGCCTCGCGAGCGTCCGAGCAACCGACGACGAGCTTCCCGACGAAGCCGACGCAAAAAGCAAACTAGACGCCAGACGTTTCAGGGCTAATATCTACGTCACGGGCATCCAGGCCTTCGAAGAAGACCACTGGAAGACCATTCACCTAGGCCACCAGATCAACGGCCACAGCTTCAGTGCCTCTTCAACCACTGCAGAATACCAAGTCGCCTGCCGCACCGCCCGCTGCAAAGTCCCCAATGTGAACCCGGACACAGGCGAGAAGGATAGGAATGAGCCTTACACAACGCTCGGGCGGACAAGGAAGGTGGATGAGGGCGCTTACCCGCACCCGTGTCTGGGCATGCAGATGATTCCTCGTTTTCGGACGGGGATTGTGCAGGTTGGGGATACGATCAGTGTGTCGGAGACGGGCGAGCATTGTTGTGAGAAGATGTTTAAGTAGAAGTCAGGCCTGTGGGGCTCTGTACACGGTAAGGTGCTAGGTTTCACTACCGCGGTGATTGTCGGACCGGAGAGTCTTGACTGTAATCGGGGTGGAGCCGCCTTACGGACGAGAGGCCGCAGCGGCGATCGAGTGAAGGAAACAACCATGATGAGTACAGCAATCATGGTATCACCGAAGGCGCTCCAGAACACTTGCCTTCATCCTAAGCAACAGCATTGGAAAGGAATATGTACAAGGAACCCCCTTACTCTTTCCAAAGGACCCAGACGAACACGCCACTCCGCCAGACCTCTCCTCACTCACCCATCTCATCGAACACCTCTACCCCGTCCTGCCCAGCCATAGGCCTACGGCGCTCTCGTCGGAGCTCGACGTGTAGACTCTCGTCTCTACCGGAATCGGACACCTTGCCTTCGTCTTCAATTTCATCTCCAGCGTCTGAAGGGCAAAGAACCGTCCTATCGGGTTTCGTCCTATCGGGTCTGAGACTGCAAGTCTCTTGGCGAAAGCCGGCGATGCTGGTGTCGCATTGATCGCAGTAAGGTGATGTGTCGCAGTCTATTGGAAAGCAATAACTTGGTCAATTTGGCCAAGGTTTTGGGGTCTCTGGTTGAACTTCTGGATGGAGAGACGAGGTGGACTCGGAGGCGGACAGATGGGCAGGCATGGGCAATAGGGCATAGGCAGGGAGGCGAGCTGCGCAGGAAAGGGCTTATGTCCTGACCCCAACGGTCTTCGACCTCAACGCTCGGGAGACTTACGAAAACTACATGCTATGTCAGCAACCACATGACCACCATGCCCACCAAGAAGGAAAGTACTGAGGAGAATCGACTCACCATTCCGGTTCCCCGGCCTCACACCGATAATACGCCCGACGACTCTTACAAGCCGCACGATCACAACCCTTCCTCCTCTGCCCTTCACTCAAGCTCTGCCCTTCACTCAAGGTCTGCCCTTCACTCAAGCTCTGCACGGCCGCCACCCCATTCGTCTGCGCCCCAAGCGTCTCGGTCACAGTCCTCCTTATCGTCCACGTACTCGTAACCCTCGTCCACCTCAGCGGTTCCCCAACCACCGCCGTCACCCTCGCCGCCGGCACCTCACTCTCAAAAGAATTCCCCACCCTCGTCTGCTGCAAAGGTTCACCAACCAGCACCCTCGCCCTCGTACTCGTCGCAGTGAGCACAGTAAAATGCGTCGACGTAACCGTTTTCGTCAAAGTAGAGGTGACTCGCTCGTCAAAAACGAACTGGTATTCGTTCCGCAAGCGCTGGAAAGCGGGCAGGGCCGGCGTCGCCGTCACCGTGGAAGCTATTAGGAAAGCCGTGAGCACCATTAAGGAGCGGGAGAAGGCAAGCATGACGCCGGTGTCTCGTGGCTGGAGAACACGTCCGAAGCGGTGATACGTTAGAACGTGCTTGTAACAGTAGCGTCTGCAACAAGAGAGCCGCTGTCGAACGAGTGGTAGGCCAGTCTGCTATTTTGAAAGAAAGAAAGAAAGAACGTGCGTGCGTGCGTGCGTGCATGCGTGCGTGCATGCGTGCGTGCAGGAGGAAAGGGAAAAGCGGAAAGAGAGGTTTGAGCACGAACGCACTGGACCAGTCGAGCAGCTTTATCGGCCTGAGACTCGCCCACCTTGTGACGGACGACGACGGGCGTGTGGGCAGCGTAGACGCTGCTTTGCCGCTGACAGGCATGAGATGGAAGCTCATGTGGACGGGGAAGGGAAGAGGGGTAACTTAGATTGTTTTCCTGCAGCGAAGCGACAAGGCTAGGGTACTGCTGGAAACGAAAGGGCAGGGCGCTTCGAGAGGAAAGACAATAGCTTGACTTGGGGGAACTTATACCCTTCCATGTCAATTGTACCATGGAAGGCAAGGTTTTGGAGGGGGTGGAGGGTGCAGAACCAACATGTTGGTAAGCGCTGCTGTGCCGCAGAGAGCGGCAAGAGCTCGACATGTGCTGGGGTAGGGCGATGCTGCATGGTTGTGAATTCGCTATACCCTAGTCAACGTGAGAGAATATGCCATTCAACCTCGCCGCTCAACGTTGGTGTTCATGGAAGACCGTGGGAGAGGAGAAGGGGGAAACGTCTGGAGTCAAGGGTCTACGAGTAGGTCAAATGCTGTAGGCTCGGTCCGGAGAAACGATGATCCGCGCCCTCATTGGCGAATGAGGCTATAGAGTTGATCCTGGCCCGAGCGCTTTGTAGCAACTTCGATTGACTTGAGGTCCAGAACTCTCTTCACGTCTGTCACAGGCTGGCAAGAACAACCGTTCAGGCCTCTTCAGGGGCATTCATACCAGAACGCGCAGATTACAGCCTCAGTCATCTACCATAAAGCTCCCGTTCCGTATTCGAACCTCCTTTTGGGTATCTCTAGCAAGCAAGCAATGAAAGCCATCAAACTCCATTCCCACAGATGCCACCCTCCCGGCCTCCTTCACAGAGAAACAAGCCCCACCTTCTCTACGCGTGAATAGCCTGCTGCACATGCGGATAAACCTCGACCATCTTCTGATACAATTCCGGATGCTCTCTCATCAGCACCTCCGGATCCCACGCCGCAGCGACAAAGATCGTATCGATCCCGCTCGACAGCGGCGTCGTAAAGCAATGAGTGATTTGCAAGCCGATCATAAAGGCATAAGCCACGACGACGGGAGTGAATTCGCCGTTCTGGTTGTAGGCTGGGTTGGTGAAGAGGAGGTAGAGGTAGGCGAGGAGGGCGCAGGCGTAGGCGACGAAGGTGGCGCCCATGGTGAGGACGGGGCCGATGAGGCATTCGTTGACTAGGGCGTCGATGCCGCGGTCTGGGATGAGGTTAGTATGGGGGAATATTCTGAAGAGGACATGATTGTAAAGGTTACCTTTGACCAGCTTCCAGGTGGCTTTGGCTGCGGAGAAATAGCTCTCGCCGTAGAGCGCGATGTAGCTGAAGGCGTAGCGGTTGATGAACTGCGCAGCCCACTGCACTAAGCCCAGGACACACTGCAGGACGCAAAAAGCAGCGTCGGTTGCGAAATTCCCGCTATTAGCCGTTTGCTGGCGAGCGACTGAGCAGGCCTGACGTATGCTCTGGATGATGGCAATGAGCAAGCTACCCAAGCTGATCGACCCGAAGCTGTACGTGAGCGCACGCCGCGCCGCGCCACGCGTCGCATGCGCCGGCGGGTTCTTCGGCGAGAAGTACCAAGCGGCGTAAACACCGGAGATGGTAGTATGGATGGTATTCTTCAACCATTCCGTGATCCAGTATCCAGCGAAGGTGATGAAGACCACGAGCCCGATGACAGTAGCCGAGCTGCACCCCCCGGCGCCCGTGCTGCACGCTGGATTCGCGCCGGGTTCATACTTGACGTAGATGGCGACAAGCGTGACGCTGAAGTATGCGCCGAAAGCCGCAGTGATCAAGCCGCCGAGGAAGGAAACAAGGTAGACGTGCCCAAACTTCTTCGAGACATCGATAGCTGTCTGCAGCATCAAGACACTGAAAGGTATGCGAGGGATCCAAGTCCAGAAGCAGAACGCCGTGAAACAGGCAAACAGCAAGAAGACGATGCCGCCGCTCAACTGATGATTAATCAGCATCCAGATCGCCGTCACGAAGCCGAACACGATATGCAGAATGCCCGTGATCCAGATGAACGCCTTGGTGTACAGCCGCGCAAGCCAGACATACCCATAGCCCAGCACCAGCGCTACAACCAAGCAAAAGACAAACAGCACAAGGGTATTAGTGTCCAACCCAAACTCGTTGCTGGAGTCATAAATTCCACCACCGTTAAATCCCTTGGTCGCTGCATACCCTTGTATCGCAATTCCCGAGACAGCGACAAACCCCACCATGACCGCGAGCAGAAGCCCGCCAGCCCACAGGTCATTCCATTTGGGCTTGTCGATTTTAAAAGCCTGGTCGAAAGTCGGTGGTTTGCCTTCTTGACTGACTTGCTCCTGGAAGTTTTGTTGGTAGGTTGGGGGTGGGGCCATGTACTGTGGTCCTCCGTATTGCGGCGGCTGCTGTTGTTGTCCGCCGTTGGGCTGATGCATGGGATAGCCGCCCTTCTGCTCGCCCTTGTGTCCACCATTCTGCTCGGGCGCTGAGCCGTAGTAATTCGCGGCTTCGCCTGCCATCGTCGCAAACAGACTCACTGGGGTCGCAGTCGACTTCTCAGTCGCGAGAACGGCTCGTCGGTATCGTCAAGCAGCGCAACACACCTCGGTCAAGGTATTGCAGGTAACGGTGAAGTAGGCAAGGGATGTACTGAAGTGCAACACAAAGAAGAAGAACACCTCTGACTCCAGCTCCGTCGCAACAACAAGTGATGCTCTCAGAGAAATGGAAGAAAGTGGGAAGGCGGCGCTTCCATCCTCACGGGTCAATATCAGAATTACTCCGAAAGCTCTAGGTGTCGCATTATGTTGATCTTCCTTCGGCGATCCCGCCAGCCATCACCGTCGTGCCGTCACGGTCATGCAAGCAATCCACGCGCTCGGACCCCACGCAACAACCCAAAAAGGCCTGGCCTGGATCTTTCACCCAAGCGGGAAGCCCTTTTACCCTTCCCGCCGCTGCAGGGTCTCGCGCTTGTGAGATTAAACATGAGAAGCTCGCTCGATTTCTTGATTTCCAAGGTGTTGGAATCGGGGTACCTACCGTACCTACGGTACCTGACCTAGAAGGCAACGGACTTCGCACATTGTGACGTGCCGCTGTGGATTTTAAGGCTTGATATTCGACGCCTCTGGGTCTTTTTTAGGATGACACGCTTGGTCTAGGCCCCTTTGTCAGCTTGAGAGTACACGCATGTGCATGTGCGGAATATTCGGGTTGGGAAGGAGCGAGCGTGCCGTTTGTGGATAAAGGCAAGCAACAGGTAGTGTGAGAATGATAGCGACCTTACTTGAAACCGTGCGACGAGGCTTATGGACAGTCCTGCAGACAGTCCGGGAGAGATCCCACTGCCAACAACAAGACTCTAGTGAAGGCGGAAAGCACAAACACAGGAGAAACGCATCATCTTGAGAGGAGTATAAAGCTTGAACCACCTATTCCCTACACTACGCAACCCCTCCAAAGCAACCCACTCATCCACACACGGAAACCTTCTACTACACTACATCGTATTCCCCCAGCCGGCCCCCAAACCAGCAAGCACGTGCTCTCCATGGTCCCGCGATCCCCCTGACTCCATGCAAAAATGATGATGATCGAGCGCCATGCGCATCGTGCTGTACGTTGTGTGGTATTGTTGTGGTAGTAAGACAAGGGGAGGAGGAATGGCATCTGCCGCCGTCACCGTTCGGAGCGCTGGAAGTAGCGCTGGAGCGGTAGGGTTTGGAGGGGGTATTTGTACAGTAAGTGCCGCCGGGAGAGGTATGATGGCGGTGGAGCGGTGCTTGCAGCCGCTCAAAGCGCGGCGGCCGTGGGCATGAGGGTAAGGGGAAGGGAGCGAGGGATGGAGGGCGACCAGCTTATTGCTTCTTCTCGCCCTCGCCGCCCTGCTGCTGGTCACCGCCTTGCTGCTGGTCACCACCCTGCTGGCCCTCCTGGCTTGACTCGGAGCGCGCCTTGTGCATCTTGTCGAAGAGCGTCAAGCTAGCGTTCTGCAGCTCGTCGGTCTTCGCCTTCAGCTCCTCCGCCGTTAGGTTGCCCTCGCCGCTTTGGTTCTTGGCGATGACTTCGCGCATCTCGGTGATCTTCTCCCGAATCGGGTCCGCCTCAGACTTGTCCAGCTTGTCCTCAAACTCCTTCAGCGCCTTCTCGGTGTCGTTGACGACAGAGTCAGCACGGTTGGCGGCCTCAATCGCGGCCTTCCTCTCCTTGTCCGCCTCAGCGTACTTCTCCGAGTCCTTGACCATGTTCTCGATCTCGTTGTCGCTCAAGCCAGAGCCGGAAGCGATCGTGATGGACTGGTCCTTGTTGGTGGACTTGTCCTTGGCGTGCACGTGTACGATTGAGTCGGCATCGATGTCGAAGGTGACCTCAATCTGCGGCACACCACGGTGCGCAGGCGGGATGCCAACAAGCTGGAAGTTGCCGAGCATCTTGTTGTCGCGGACGAGCTCACGCTCACCCTGGTAGACCTTGATCTCGACAGCGGACTGGAAGTCGGCAGCGGTAGAGAAGGTCTGCGACTTCTTGGTTGGGATGGTGGTGTTGCGGTTGATCAGGCGGGTGAAGACACCGCCAAGCGTCTCGATACCGAGGGACAGAGGAGTAACGTCAAGCAGCAGCACGTCGGTTACCTCACCAGACAGGACAGCACCCTGGATCGCGGCACCAATGGCAACAGCCTCGTCTGGGTTAACGGACTTGGCCGGGTCACGGCCGAAGATGCTCTTGACAGACTCAGTGACCTTGGGCATGCGGGTCATACCACCGACAAGGATGACATCCTGAATCTCTTTCGCCTGCAGATTGGCGTCCTTGAGCGCCTTGCGCACCGGGTCAACCGTGCGGCTGATCAGAGGGTCAACGAGACCCTCGAGCTGTGACCGCGAGAGCTTGCTGTTGATGTGCTTGGGTCCAGAGGCGTCGGCAGTAATGAAAGGCAGGTTAATGTCGGTTTGGAGCGAAGAGGACAGCTCGATCTTGGCCTTCTCAGCAGCCTCACGGATACGCTGGATAGCCATGCGGTCGCCCGAGAGATCGATACCTTGCTCCTTCTTGAACTGCTGGACGAGGTGGCGGACAAGCGTGATGTCGAAGTCTTCACCACCAAGGTGGGTGTCGCCGTTGGTCGACTTCACCTCGAAAACACCGTTGGAGATCTCGAGGATGGAGATATCGAAGGTACCACCACCCAAATCGTAGACAGCGACAATGCGGTCACTCTCCTTCTCCAGACCGTAAGCCAGGGCAGCCGCGGTAGGCTCGTTGACAACACGGAGCACGTTAAGGCCGGAAATCTGACCAGCGTCCTTGGTAGCCTGTCTCTGCTGGTCGTTGAAGTATGCCGGCACGGTCACAACAGCGTTCTTCTGGTTCTTGCCCATGAACGCCTCGGCTGTCTCCTTCATCTTTCCGAGAACGAAACCACCAATCTGCGAAGGCGAGTAACGCTGGCCCTGGGCTTCTAGCCAAGCGTCACCGTTCGTGTGCTGGACAATCTTGTAAGGGACCTGGTTGATGTCGCGCTGCACCTCAGCGTCCTGGAACTTCCGGCCGATAAGACGCTTGGTGGCAAAGAGGGTGTTCTCCGGGTTGACGACGGCTTGACGCTTCGCAGCGATACCCACTAACCGCTCGCCCTCCTTCGTGAAGCCCACAACTGACGGCGTTGTTCGTGCACCTGTGTTGTCCATCAGCATCTGCGCCAGCGCTTTACCAGTCCTGTGTGATCTATACCTTCAGCGTTCTCAATGATCCTGGGCGTCTTGCCTTCCATGACCGCCACCGCAGAGTTGGTAGTACCCAGGTCAATACCGATGACCTGGCCCTTGACCTTCTCGCCTTCACCCTGCACATCCTCCTTGGTCGTCGCATAGTTTCGCTGCCATCGTGACACGGGCGCTCTGTATGCTGATGATCTGAAGGTTGGGGTGGCGCGCGGAACAGCCTGCGAGTGTCATTAGCGACTGCTCGTGTGACACCCTGATGATGGCGATGGAGTCTCGACATACGTTCCGCATCATCCGCGAAGCCAGCATATTGAAGAGCCGTGTAATAATCGTACAATAACAATCGCTCTGAAAGGACAGCAAATGGTAGTCTGGGCGTGAGAGGGGTGTTGTTTGAGCGCAAAGTGATGGAAGTGTAAAGGACAGATGATGGCGTCGATGCGCGCATCAGGGAGTGGTGAAAAGTTCATGGAGAGCTCGGACCATGCCTCGGAAAGCACGAGAAGCACGGTATATCGCCACCCGCCCGAGACCCGCGAACAGCTCACATCATCTTATCATCGCGCCGCTCTTCATGTGCATCATGACTTGGAGAGAGGCGAGGGTAGGCGTGTAAGTCCGCATTCTGCTGGCGTTTGTTTTTGCACTGTAACATCTCGCCGGCTGTCGTGCCTTCAGTGCGAAACGCTTTCTGCAGACGCTCATCAGCAGAGGATGGCTCACGTGGATATCTAATACCATACTATCATCTCACGTGGATATCCAATACCATCCCATCATCTCATCAGAAAAACGTCCATTGCTCATAACGATGCGTCTAAAACTCACTACCTAAACCAAAACATAGCCCTCCTCCACGATGGCGAGGAGAAAGGCTCAAAAAGCTCAAAGCCACGTCGCGTATCCAAAAACCAACTCATGTACCAAAAACAACACAAAGACCAAGCAACCAACATTCATAGCCTTCCCTCTCTTTTCCTCAACTCGTAAGTAGCGTAGCGTATAGCAAAACTCATTATCCAAAAGAAGAGTGCGCTTCAAGACCAAGAGCCAGTGGAAGCTCTCAAACCCGCTCCCAAACGCCATGCGAAAGGACGCCCCTCAAACCCAATGAACGCCTCGACCTTATAGAGCAAAGACGTCCTCAGCACATCAGACCGTTTTTCTCATAAGCTTCCCTTCAGGGCCCAGCAGCCCTGACGGCCAAAGTAAGCTTCTCATTTCTCTCGACCGCAATTTCCAAATCCTCATCACCCTCTAGCCGGTAATACTCGCCATCCTTCTCATCCCGATACTCTATATCCAGATCCTCCTCGCCCTGATCCTGACCTTTGTACTCCAGCCTCCTCCTCTCTTCGATTTTCCGGTACAGGTCCTCGAAAGTGAAGTGCCCGCTAGGCGGCATACGGATGACGACGCAGGTGTCGCGGTCGAACCAGGCTTTGACTTTGATGGGGCCAGAGCGGGAGCTGGTGGTGGAGTTTGCGGTCATTTTGCGGCTCACTGGGGGGTGTAAGGGGGCGGCTTGAGGTTGTTGGTGCTGTAGGTAGTCTGAAACAGCTCGGTAGTGGTTCATCGTTTGGCTAGACGCTCCTCTTTGATGACCGTAGGGTCCGTTCGGGGCCTGCGATGGGTTGTAATTGTGCTGTGGCGCATTCGAAGCCTGCCGCGCATGGCTCGATGTCTGGAAGCTGCCATTTCGCTGGGATGAGCTCTGAGACGCTTGAGAGTACCGATCTTGCGCGTCTGTAGGCCTGGCGTGCGAATCGAGGTCTACCGCGTTAGAGTCGACTTCAAAGTCATTGATCTTAGGCGCGAAGAAGCTCCGCACAAGCGAGGAACAAGTGATCTTCTGCGGCAGCCGCAGTAGATCCCGCAGATATTCGTCTAGATTCGATCTCCGGCCCTCCGTGATGCCGTCAGTCACGAACTGCACGGGTCCTGGCATATATGGCAGAACGCGCGGCTTGCCCTGTGTTTGGCCCGCCTCTTCCGGGAATGCGTTGATGAGGTTGATCTGCAGCTCGTAAAAGTCTTCGTATACCCGTTGCAGGTCCCATTGCGTACCATTTGAGAGCTTACATTCCACAATGAAGTGGAACTTGTCGTCTGCATATATGTACCGCGGTACTGATGCTCGTTCCGGTGCAAAGAGGCCTTGCTGCTGCTGTTGCTGGTAGCTGTAACGGCTTGGCTGTCTTGAGTGTCCGTAGCCATTCGCTTGCTGGCTGGCTAGGCTCATGCGGTCCATGCCTTGCTGCAGATTTTGCACCTGCTGACTGCTCGATACCATTCCAAGTGGGATGCTGGTGTTCTTGTATTCCGCCGCCATCTTTTTCCACTCCTCGACCCTCGGGATCCCGGCTTTAGCCACTGCCGCCGCCGAATCCTCCACCGCCTGCCCGGTAGTCATATCTCTGATCTCAATAAAGGACACGGGTATCAACCCCGGCCCTCCCAACCGTGTTATTGGCTTTGCGACAAACCATTCCGGATTCGACTGCGCAATGACAATAATCGCCTCGCCCTCCTTCGCATCCAGCTCGTCCGGCCGCTCGGCATTGAAGTCATACGCCACGACGCCATAGACACCGCCAACGCTCTTACCCATCGATTTGCTCGACCTATGCCCTGGCATCGGCGGCCGGTCCGCCGGCCCGCCGTTCATCGTGCTCGTCCGCGACGTGCTCGTACTCCGCGCCGCGAGCGTCGCACCCTCCGCATAGCCACTGTCATGCGTCGCGCTGACGGACTGCCCAGAATCTTCACTGTCCCGCACCGTCTTGCCCACCTCATCAAAGTATTTCACGGGCACGAGGCCTCGTGTGTTCGCGAGCGGATTGCAGGCTTCGTACCAGTCCGGGTCGTTCTCGCGGCTAAGGACATGCAGGAAATCGCCTGCTGAAAAGGACAGGTAGATGCCTGGCTCGGCAGGCGCATTGTAATCGTATAGCGCTTTGATCACCTGGACAATATCAGCATGGCCCTCGGCGGTACTGGCTCCTACGGTCCCACCTTCTTCGGCGGCTCAATAGCGATGGCATCCTTATGCGGTATCGAGATCTGCACCGGCTTCGCTGAATCGTGTTTGTTGTTACCATCGCTCTTTACGGATCGTCGAAACTACACACTGTCAGCCGTTTCCGGTCCCATCCAAGGGTGCCAACCCCGCGTTTCGCTGACCTTCATCTTGATGGTATGCAGGCGCGCACCCTTTGCGACGGTCTCGAGAGAGCGTGCGCCGGTCGTAAAAGTGCGTGAATGGCGGACGTATTGTCTGCTGTCCGCAGCGGCTCGTGACGGTCGTGGTATGTGAACAAGAATAATGCAGGCCTCGGTCTAGGTAAGGTATGCCGTGGCGGCGTCGAACAAAGCGAGAGCCCCTCCAAATCTTTCGCCCCAGCCCCAGCCCGAAGCGTGCACGAATGTCGCCGTTCACCCTTGCCACCGCCTCCAGCAGCTCGACTGTACGTCAGCGCCCCAAAGTCCCGCCGCGCCTTAAGCGTCGGTCGTGCGTAGGGGTATGCAGGCAAGACAGTGCGTACAACACTCCCAGTCTCCCAGTGACTTTTGACGTGCAGTGGTGATATGGCGGAGATTATTAGGCGGACAGAGTTTGTGTGAGCCGCCGCAGAAGACTGACGCTGAACCTTCTTTGAGGCGAGCGCAGGCAGGCGACCAGAAAGCGGCCGCGAATCTCGCGTGGCTGTGTTGCGCCCGGCGAGTCGCGACACTGGGACGAGGCGATCGACGGCTCCGACTGCCGAAACAAAGGAAGTTCCAGGTAGCGTGGTGAAATGTGAAAGGAGAAGCTATCATCGACAACAAAGCCCGGAAAAGTGTTCGACCACCTGCATTAATGGAGGAGGCGAAAGGATCGAATTCACGCTCGCGTTTCTGCCCAAACAGCTGACGAACATCCCATCTCCACCAACACGCCCACCTCATGGTACGAGTCGCCAATTTCACAAATCCTAGCGACTTCGGCGTCGCCCGGACCGCACGAGGCTGCTGCAATATGACACGGCGCGCGCACGTTGAAAAAGCCACTGCAACTGCACTCACAATCCATCTGTAGGAACCGGGGGCCTTCCGAAGACTTGGAAGGCCGCTTCCACCCACGCACGCATGCAATCGGCATGGTACACCACACCGTTGGGCCACGAAACGGCGGCTTGCAGGCACGAATGACCGATCGAGTATATCCGCCGACGACGGACGACCCGACGACTCGCCATCCGAGGCGCGTATCCAGGAGATAAATTTGATAGATGATTTAAACCTCCGATGTTCGCGTTCTGCGATCGGGGCATCCTTGCAGCGATGGACTGATGGTCGCCTCATTGCGCGTTACCATGAACGACGGTGGGTCAAACGTGACGGCCATTGGTCTAGAACACGACGACGCACGAGGTACTGCAATGAGAAATGACTGGACTCGCCATGGGTGGCTGTGCCTCGCAGCGAGATTTGATCATGTGCTCGCAACATGTGAAGTCATCGGGCAAGACTGGTCACATTGTACCTAGGTACTGTGCGTTTTACAGTTGATCAACTCAAGATACGGCGCTTGAAAGCGCGATATGACTCGATGTAGCCATCTCAAATGCTGTCGTGCTCCCCACAACAGGCAGTCACCTCCTCCGCTCAGCTGTAACCACCTAGCGCTATGAGTCGCGAAAAGTAAAGAAGCGCTAGAAAAGAGCAAGCTAGCTGCTCCACGCAGCAACGAAAAACTTCCCCCTACTACCTCTGTGTCGGACGCCGTTGAGGTGCTGTTAGTGTTGTCGAAGATGATAAAAAGCGGCTTTGACTGTACCGTTCTTAGAGTACGACTTGAGTGTGCCATCACAGGCTGAATGTTTGCTAACCGTCGGCAAAGGTGGATGCGGAGGCTGCAAATCCGCTTGACAGGCCAACGGCTTATGACGAGATTTTAGCTGTTTAGACGACCAGAAAGCCACCGAAGCGGCAGATCCAAGGCATTCCCGCCAGCGCGATGTACGGTCCAATCTTTGTCTGGTAGGACGGCCTTGCAAGGCAAAGCTGGCGCTACGAGGTGCTGCAGCAAGACTTTTGTGGTGCGACGACCGGAGGCGCTTGAACGATGTGAATACTGGGGTGCTGAAAAGTCGAAATGGAGACGATGGGAGATGGAAACGGGGCCGCAAGGTCATATCTGGCCTTTGATGTCGACGCGGCCAAAGGCGGTCTTCTTCAGGCCTTCGAAGAGATTCAGGGACTTGCCTGTCGAGAATCTGACGTCATCGTCTTTGCGCTCGATGAAAGACTCGGCACCGTGATCGCAGAGAAAACCAACGCACTGGCGAGGACCGACGTCTGGGTCGTCGCTATCGTCTTCGTCGCTGCCATCAAAGGCAAGCTCGCTCGCCAAGAAGCGAACGCTGACGTCCGGTTTGTACCTGCGCCACGTTAGCTTAGTTGACCGCATACTGAGAACGAAGGAAAACGCACGCTCTGCAGATGGCGGCCGTCGCAGCTATCCGCTCGCGCTCGATAATCAAATCGAGCAGGTGCCCGCTTATGAAAGGCGGGTCGACGCAGAGCTTGAAAAACTTGTGGTAGTTGCCAGACGCGAGCGCCGACCGCACCTGAAGCGCGTGCTGCACGCCTGGCAGTCGTTTGTCTGTAGAAGTCAGATCCGCCAACATGTTATTCATGTCGGTCCGGTTGCACGTATATATGATGTAAAGAATGCGGTACGCCGTGAACTCCTCCACGTTGCCGCTCAGTCCTGATTTGTACAGTGCCCGAAGCTGCGTCTGGCACTGATTATACTCACCGAGATCCTTCTTCTCTAGTGCAATTCGGGCATGCGCTTCATAGACCTTGACGGTGTGCTCATTCTTAATGTGCTGCACTGTCAGATCCTGGCGCATTGACTTGAGCTGATCACACGCGTAATGGTAGTTACGCTCGTTTTCCCATTTCGCCAGAACGTGGGTGAGGGCCCTCTCCAGAACTGGCAGGGGCCTGACGGTGTCTACAGCCGGAGGCGCCGTGAGACGGAAGTAGTTCTTTTCAAGTGTCTGGCGTGTTCCGACCAGTGGGCCAAGGGAAGGCTCAGGCGTCGCATCACGTGGAGATAAGACTGGGTAGGGTTCAGGCGACACAATCCCAAATCGCTGTCTGCGCTTCTCCAGCATGTCTGTATTCACGCTGAGCTCGTTCATCCGAAGCGCCTCGGCCCTTTCTTCCTTCTTTATCTGCTTCTTGCTCTTGTTTTGTTGTTTCTTCTTCCATGGAGGAGTGGTCGCGCGATCCTCGGCCTCGGTTGCATCCATGTCATAGTTCTTCCGCTTTCTAGCACTGAGTTGGGAGGACGGATCGGGGGAAGGTGCACTGATGTTAGCAAAGACCGCACTGCGCGTCCCGTAAAGGACCGCTTGGTCGCGCTGAGTCTTGATGATCTCCTGTGGAAGTGGGTAGGTGGCCCAGTTGATACTCTCCAGCTGGCCCGACTCCGTTGCCTGTGTGATGACCGCCCGCAACTTTTCTTGCATCGCCGTCATGTCTATCCCTGGTATCGCGTTGCCATCCTCGAAAGCGCGCTGTACATACTGCCGCACATCCGATGTCCAGACAACCTTCTGTGTCTGATTGGGGTCCGATCGCTGTAGCTGCTGTCGTGCAGCGACCGCCGTGAACGACGGTGCTGCCTGCATTGCTGCTCGCTGCTCGCTGCTCGCCGCTCGCTGCGCGCTAGGATTTGGAGGTTGTGCAGTATTAGGACTCTAACCCGATGAAACGTACATTCAAAGCTCACGAGAAGTCAAGTCCCTGTTTACAAGACTTGGTCTGAAATCCGTAGTTGTGATGAGGTGAGGCTGGGGTCCGTCGCGAGTGTTTGCTGTCAGAGCGCGGTGGAGTGTTGGTGGTGCGAAAGCGACAGTGGGCTCCACCGACTCTGGAAGGCAGGTGCCTCCCATACCTTAGCGCGCGACGTAGAATGACTAATCAACATCACGTGGCCTTGTCTTGTCACGTGTTGCTATGACTGAAGTGATGGAGGTGATCTAGTCCGTTCCATAGGTGACTGTAACTGATGGCAATCAGTGCAAAGTGACATGCACGTTACTCTCGTGTAGAAGGGAGGCGCGGCAATCTTCGCAAGTCTTTGTTGACGACATCCAAGGCATCGCAGCCCAAAGCCAAGCTCGGAAGTCTGCTTTATCAACGTCCGAGATACCTAACACTTCACCAGCACGACCTCAATATCTGGGACTCATGTCTGCGAATGTTCCTTCGCCAGCTCGACCTCACGACCGCGCTTCGGCCGTCGCTATACGATGACGAAAGCCTCCTCTTCGTCCAAGACGGCGTTGGCCTCTACGAAGGCAAATTCAAAATCCCCAACTACCAGAATGGCCATGCCTACCTGACCTCGCATCGAGTCTGCTATGTCGACAACGGCGAGCCGAGGAAGTTTTCCGTCGCTGTCGATCTCAAGGAGATTGAGCGCACCGAGTTCTACGCTGGCTTCTTGAAGTCCTCTGCGAAGATCACCTTGTTTCCCAAAGCGAAACGTTCGGGTCCTCAGCTGAGGAGCCCGCAGCCCAAGTATGCGTCGCCTATGGATGGTTTGGTCCGGTCTGGGACTTCGACGCCTCGATCCATCCCTCAGTCTCCTGCGCCGGCGAGGGATGTCAGCGCCACTTGGATCTGTCCGATCTGTGGCCTGAGCAACATGGTGCCTTCCAACTTCGACCCGTCGACCGCCAATCAGCATACGCCACTTCCTCCCTGCCAGGCATGTGGAATCAAACCGCCGTTGGCCCTCATAATTAAAGCAAGTATCGCCGCCATGTCGAACCGGCCTGCAGCAGGCACACCAGCTGCTCCGATTCCGCAGTCATCAACAGGCACGGACTACTTTCCTGGTAAGGGAACGCCCAATGGGCGCGCTGGTCCAAATCAGTGCCCGAGATGCACCTTTGAGAACTACCCCTCGATGACCACGTGCGAGATATGCGGCGCTTCTCTGATCGCCAGGAGCACTGAGCCATCCACTCCTGCACAAGGCATGCAGAGACCGGAGTCACCAGGCCCGAGCCTAGGCAGCTCCATCCTAGACGACGAGACCATTGAAACAATCAAACTCAGTTTCCGCGCAGGAGGCGAAAAACAATTTCAAGATAAGCTCAAGACAGCATTGACCCAGCGTAAATGGCTTCTGCAAAGCGCGCCTCCAGTGCCAAGGCCCGATCTATCACCCATGCAGCCCTCCTTCCACGCATCGCCAGCAGAGCCCGCACAACCAAGTCCATCGCAACAGCGTATGATCGGCATCGCAGGCCTCGAGCGCCGGGGCGCCGAGCTTCGGCAGAACAACCAGACCGTCATCGGCACCGCCTTCGAAGACCTCGAAGCCCTCATGACATCCGCCAAAGAAGTCATAGCCATGGCCGATGAATTTGCTAAGCAAAGCGGCAACGACACCGCAGACGCACGAAGCATCCTCTCCGACTCCGCTTCCGCTCTAGGGCTAGTGACCACGAAGGACATGCTCGGCACAGGCTCGCAAGCCGAAACGCTGTACATCACCGAGCTCTCCCGCAACCTCGCCGAGTTCCTCACAGACGACCGGCGCGGCCTACTGAGAAAAGAAGGCGGGATCATGTCGCTTGTCGACCTCTGGGCCGTCTTCAACCGCACACGCAACGGCATCGAGCTCATCTCACCCCTAGACTTCGAGAAAGCAGCCGTCAAATGGGATGACCTGCACCTCCCCATCCGCCTCCGCAGATTCAAAAGCGGCCTTCTAGCCGTGCAGGAACGCAGTCGGACGGACGAAAAGACCATCGCTAGTCTACTGGCTTGGCTGCGGGAACCGCAATTTGCTTTTCCGCCTCCCGAAGACGATACGCTAGGCCAGACGTTCGGGAGAGGTGTTACGGCACAGCAGACGGCTGAGCGTTTTGGCTGGAGCGTGGGCGTCGCGACGGAAGAGCTGGAGATGGCGGAGGAGATGGGTGCAGTGTGTCGGGACCAATGTCTCGATGGGATCAGATTCTGGGAGAACCACTTCATGCGCATTTTGGGCGGACAGGTGGACCCGGCGCAGATGATGAACGAGCTGAGAATTTGAGTGAGCGGAGGTGAAATGTACGATAAATGCTCGTTACGATGCGAAAATTCCATGCTCGATGCTACGACCGTGCCCACGTCTTTATCATATCCCGTACACCTCAACGCCACACGCTCTTCCCAACAAGCAAAGTAAACGCCATATACGAGAAAGCTTCCTGCTCACCGACCGAGCGTACTACCAATACTGCTCGGCGCCCAGCTACTCGCCTTTGAGCTCATCCAACTCCCCGTACTACTCATCCACTCGGGCGTGCTGAACTTACTCCTCCAACCACCCGAATTCCTCCCCCCACCCAACCCCGTACTACCACCGCTACTACCTCCACCGTTCCCACTCCTCTTCATCTCCATCTTCAACTTCCCTTCCATAATCGAATTAATCACATTAATAATCAAAAACGTCCCAGACCCAATCGCACGGAAAAGTGCCAGAATCGCCACAGACCACAGGATGAACTTGAGATACACGTTGCTCCCGATATGCGTCCCGCTGTAAACTTCACTGACCGCCATTGCGAGAATCGCATTGCAAGTCACCCAGACAATGACGACGTAGGTGCGGACCGCGCGGTAGTAGTCCTCTTGCTGCTGGTGCTCGCTGACGCCCGGCGCGGAGACCTCGACGCGGTCGCGAAGGTTACGAAGAGCTTCGTCGTAGCCGGAGTCGATATCGAGTTGTTCGGAAGGCATGTCGACTTCGACCGTACCGTTCTTGTTGGCTTTGGCGATTCCGAGGTCTTTGCTCGCGACGTTGTCGCCTTTGGTGCCCCAGGTGACGTCGTGGGCGTTGCAGAAGGCGTAGACTTGGAGTGTGCAGAGGTACGAAGGGAGGAGCATGAAGTACTGTGCGGAGCTTGTGAACATGTGCCAGGGGTCGAGGTAGAGGAAGCTCATAAGGAAGTAGAGGCCGATGGTGGAGAGGATGCTGACGACCATGTTGGTGAAGAGGCTGTCGCTGAGTTTGACGCCGGAGCCGCCGGTGAACTGGATGACGACGATGTAGATCGAGGCGAAGGTTGTGTAGGCCATGATGACCCCGAAGGTGACCATGGACCACAGGAACATTTTCTTGGCGCCTTGTGGGCGATTGCCCATGGAGAGCACGAACTGCATCATGATGCACAGGACGCAGGCGTAGCGGAGGACGACGAAGATGTATTCGCCGATGTTGTGGCCAAATGGATCGAGCTTTTCGTCTGAGAGGGAGCCCGCGACGAAGTAGAAGGTGAGGTAGAAGTTGCCGAGGGAGAAGAACGTGAAGAGTAGCTGAACGAACTGATACACGAATTCGATGTGCAATAGAATCTTGCGGCCGATGGTGTGGTCGGTCTGCCAGACTTGTCGGAAGTGCAAGAGGCCGTATACGGCCGCGAAGAAGGCGCCGTTGAGCCAGCGCCGGCGCTGGGAGATGAACTCGGGCACGGCGTCAGGCACGTCGGTCTCGCCTGTGGCGTTCTTGACGTACTTGAGCACCCACTGCTCGTTACGCTTGGCGACTAGCTCCCAGCAGAGGATGCGGTCCTCGGCGAGATACATGTTGGCAGTGAAGACGTCGGCGTCCTGGCCGTGCAGTGTCTCGCCCTTGAAGTATTGGCTTAGCGGGCCATGTCCTGTCTCGTCGTTTTGCAGGGCATGGTAGCGGTACGCGCTGAGGGCGCCGGGGAGCACCGTGATGTAGCCGAAGACGGACTCCAGAGGCTTGTCGAGGATGTTGGACATTTTGTATTCGAAGTTCTGCGAGGCGACGAGTGGGTTGAGAAGAGCTGACCAAGCTTTGCCCTTGGCTGCTTTAATCTCGCCAGCAGCTCCAGCTACCGTCGAATCTCTGTCAAACGCCTTCCAAAGGTGGTATAGTGAGTCGTCCCCAGGTCTGGTTCCGACATCCAGCAAGATACACACGTTCGGATTCAGCGCCTTCCCCACTGCATTGAAAAGCCACCGATGACTGTTCAACTTCTTCTCATTCTTCTCCTTCAAACAGAAAATCATCTGGCAAGGCACAATTCCCTTCTCGGCCCCCTTGAACTTCAAATCTGCGTCCAACGAGACTTGCGTCGTATATTCATACACGTGAGCCGTCACATCGCGCTGATTGACCTGATTCTTCGCGATCCCGGATTGATAGCATCCCATGGCCGCAAGCGCGTCGAGCGTACGCGGATGCACCTTCGCCCGCCCGTCCGAAATGATGCAGACGACGATCTTCTGCCACCCGTCCTTACCCCAGGTGCGTGATTTCGCGCGGCTGCAAAAGTGCGCGATGTTGCGCATGACGCCGTGCATGGTGCGCGTAAAGTCGATTTCGTTCTCGTTGTACATGGTGACGCAGATGAGTAGCTCGGTCTCCCTACTAGTGAGGCCAATGTTCTGCCTCAGCTTGTAGCCTCTGTCGACGAAGTCATCCGGATCGCAGGTCACGGCGGTGTAGCGCATGTGCGTGAATTCGACGTCGTCGCGGCGGGGGAGGAAGGAGTAGAGGATCGTAGGGATCTTGCATTCGAGGATCAGTTCACCGTTGATGAGCTGGACCTCTTTGCGCGACATCTGGGCCTCGCGGACACCGCGGCGCTCTTGCTTGCCGGAGGGCGCGGGTCCGAAGAGCTCTTCTTCCTTCTCGTCGTATAGCGACTCAGCAATGGTGGAGTCTGACACGAAGCTATCGCGTTCTATCAGACTAGGCCGCTGCACGTCGTCTTCGCCGACCTGCTGCGTGTCGCCAATGCCGCCGGCTCGGTCCTGAAAAGGATCTTCGTCTCCGTCAATGGGGATGCTGGTCATGTTGGACTCTTCGGCATGCGGAAGATCGAACGAAGGCGGTCTTCCCCCCGCGAACAATGGCTGCGGCGGTAGTGGTCTTCTTGGCGAGCCGCCATATTGCGAAGATGGGGTGCCCGGTCGCGGCGCACCGTTGATGTCTGCGGGCTCGTAGTGTACGCTGGAAGCCGGCGGTCTTGTATAGTCGACTGAGGAGCGTAGAGGCGAGAGCGGCCTGGTTGGGGAAGCCGAACCTCTCGAAGCCGGTCGATAGGCCAAATAAGGCGATGCATCTGTCGGTGGTCGCATCGGTGGTGCATTGTCCAGCACAGACGACTGTCGCGAGCTCGGACGGCCGGACTCCGCTGGGTGATAAGTTCTTTCTAGCGGACTCGGCGGAGCGTTGTCTGAGGGTGCTGATGGGATGTTGCTGTCCTTGTCCTTGTTCCTGAAGCGCACTTTGGCTGCCTTCGCCCTTTGGGCAGACGAACGTGGGTTGCTCGACAGATCGCTCTCCACATCCCGCAGTAAGCTACTGATGTCGCTATCATTGCCTTGGACCGGTGCGGCTCTTGGAGAGTCGCCAGATAATCTGTCTCGGGCGCCAGCGAAGACGTGGTAAGGTGATCTGGTCGGGGTGGGTTGTGCGTATTCGGGCTCGTCGCTGCTGGTCAGAAGGCGCATGGTTGAGCCATTGTGACGTTGACTCGATGTCGGCGTCTTCTGGTCGTCTCCCGGGTAGCCTGGGGGAGGGCCGTAGCCGTAGGGGTTGTTCGACATGGTGGTTGCGCGGGAGTAGCGAGTGGAATGCAGTCCAGAGGAATGCGGCGGGGGTGACGTTGTCGATACCGCTTCAACTACTCATATTGTCGTAGAGGACCTCTCAATGCTGTTTTCATCCAAAAGAACACTATAGCGATGTAGTGGCGGTCGCTCGCAGAGTAGTAATAAGCCAGCGATTAAAGTCGTTGGTTCGAGGGCCGGCGTTTGCGAGGCCCAAACACAACCCCACAATTTCGTTGCTGCATGGCAACCGGATCGACGGCGCGAGTGGATCACGGACATAATCAACATGGAATTCGTCGACCGTGGCCGCGGGAATAGCAACGATGATACCTTAACTTAGCATCAGTTCCAGATGCTGAAGCAGCCGATCTCGTCTCTAGTCAGCAATGAAGCCAATCGACACGAAGTGTTGCAAGACATACAAAGTCCGTCTAGATACCTCAAGAGTGCTGCGCCTTTCACCACCAATCGGCGACCTTCCGACCTAGGGACATCTTCTACTGAACGACCCAGAGGTATATTGGGTGAGTTGTGAGAGCGACCTCTGCATCGATGGCGGACGTGTAAGATGGCCAGATCTACCTGTTCTGGAGCGCTATCCATCATTGTGGTATCAGCCGGCATACAGATGACAGAACTTCCAGTCCCCTGCATCATTATTTCGTCAGAGGGCGATGATTTAATGCCTCTCCGCTGTCGACTCCACCAAAGTTGAGAGGTAAATCGCCTAGTAGCCCCGCCTCATCCCCCACCACTCACCAACAACGTGGAAGCCAAGACCGGATGCTCAAGGAAAGTATCTTATTCCCGTTCAATACCACTTCCCTACATCTCTAACCCCTTTCCCTCTCTTCATTTCTTCACTCTCCCTCCTCCATTCCCGCATCCAGCAGCAGAATCATGCCCTTCCAAACACTCGACTTCAACTGCGCCCTCATCACCGGCGGCGGCGGCGGCATCGGCCTCGCCATAGCCCAACACTTCCTCTCCCTCAAGAAGACCGTCATAATCTGCGGCCGCACAGAGTCCAAACTCCAAGAAGCCTCCCAGAACCAGCTCCAGAACTGCCCCTACTACGTCCTCGACACCGGCAACATCGACGGAATCCCAGCGTTCATCAAGAAAATCACGACAGAGCACCCGGAGCTGGACTGCTTGGTGAACAATGCGGGGGTACAGCGGCCGTTGGATGTGAACGAGATGGCTACGGAGGAGTTTCTAGAGAAGGCAGACAATGAGATTGGGATCAATATCCGAGGACCTATGCATCTTGCCGTGGGACTCCTGCCGCACTTTAAGCAGAAGCCTGGTGCAGTGATCATGAACGTCTCGTCTGTGCTAGGCTTTGTCCCGCTCTCTGTCATCAACCCGGTGAGTCCCTCCTCTCACCCTTCATCTCTCCCGACAACCTGAGCTGACCAGAGGTTTCTCCACCCACTCCTAGATTTACAACGCATCAAAATCCTTCATTCACTTCTGGACCATGAACCTCCGCACCCAAATCGCCCAATCCAAACACCCTAACATCCGCGTCATTGAGATTGCTCCGCCCACCGTTAGCACCGACCTCCACCGCGAGCGTGAAGATCCGGACGACAACAAGAAGGATAAGAACTCTACAGCGCTGTCCGTGGAGGAGTTTATGAAGGCTATCGTGAAGGGTTGGGAAGAAGGGCGGGAGACGATTGGAGCGGGGATGAGCCAGAAGATTGTGGATAGGTGGTACGGGGAGTTTGGGGAGGACTATGGGAAGGTTGCTGGAGGGAAGTAAGCGGTGAAATTGAAGGTTGGATGTGTATGTGATATGTAAGTAGTAGAAGGCGAAATATGACGCTAACATGCCTTCTTTGTTCCTCTCAAGAAAGCGATACTTCTAGATCAAATGTACGACACTTCGCACTAAGAAGCACCCATGCGCCTCGGTCTTACTTCATCTCCCTCCTCAGGACCCATGCACTACCGAGACCACTTCGCCAATTGCGCAAGTCCCACACAAATCCACCTTCACACCTTATCCGACCCCAACCTCATGTCTCCAGCTTCCTCGTCATCCCAACCGACATCATCTGAAACGCGATTCCAAACCCCAACTTCTCCAAATAAAAGTGCTCACACCTCTCTCTCCAATGCTCAAAGACCTCAAAAACCGGCCCACCCCCCTGCAAAATCGGCTCCAGAGCATTGACAGCACCGCTCAAATGCTGCCTCACCACGTCAATACTCCACACGACCTCTTTCTCTAATCCCGTGATTAGCTCATCGTCAGCTTCGTAGTCGAGGCTGGCGAGAGACCATTCTCCTTCCGAGATGGGGGGAAAGTCGAGGGAGGTGGCGAAGGTGCGGAGTTGGTCGTAGACTTGGGGGATAGTTTCGTTGGGGGAGAGGGTGCCGGCGTGAGAGCCGGCGAAGACTTTGCGGAGCTGATTGAGGTGGAAGTCGGTGTTGGCCAGGTTGTTCTTTAGGACGTCGGCGTGCCAGGTGAGGATTCCGAGGCCGAGCTTAGGGGTGTAAGGGTGAGTGCGGCCTGCGATCCAGACGTTTTCGGCGTCGGGCTTCGAGTCGATGGTGTTGTCGACGGCGTTGGCGCCGTTGTTTTTGGTGGTGAGGTTGCCGCGGCCGTTGTTAGCGGTGGTGGTGTCGGCACAAAAGGCGCGGACGCGTTGGTCTTCTGTCTCGATCTCCCAGTTCGTACAGGCCATGCCTGGCGGGAGGCGCTCCGACATGAGGGTGTAGGTGAAAGAAGCGCCATCTGGCGCCGGCTGGGTTGCCCAGGAGCTGCACTTGGGGGTCGCTGTGACGTCTAGCTTGGTGTTAGTGGATGAGACAAGGCGGGCAGGAGGGTTGAGGAAAACGTGCTATTGAGGCTGTCCGTGACGGTGAGCTCCCATGATTCACATTCGAAGTTGCTGGTGGGGATCTCGCTGAGTCTGTCGTGGAAGGTCTCGCTAGGCTTGAGAGGGGGGTACGGAGGCCACAAGAACAGGGCCTGGGCAAAAGACGCCGCGAAGCTGGCGACAACCAGGGCGGGAATGTGCATCTTTGCTGCTTTGTCCGACGTATGCTGTGGTGTCTTAGGCTGCGATGTGCTAAAGGAGGCTACCACGCTGTGCTGCGGGAAAGAGAGAGGGAGAAGAGGAAGAAGAAGAAGAACGACAACGAAAGATTCAGACGATGTCACCCACCTGTGAGGCGTCTGCAGCGTCGTTGAGCCCGACTGATCCACCGTACGCAGCAGATATAATCACACATCTGTACTATGAGCATCACTTCCACATCAGCGCGCCACCGATCCAGTCAATATGACACGGATCAAGCGGTATCTCGTCTTCTTGTAGTAATACTCAATGCTTCGCCCCCCTAAAGGTTTCGAAGACAGGACTCCACCGTACCTTTCAGCTGGGATGTCTGACGCTAAGAACATTTTCAACTCCTGCCATCTCTGGTAAGTGTTACTTTTTTGAGGGACGGAAGGGGGCGGTACAATGCCTCGTTACACCAGTAGCTTGCTCTGTGGTAAGCTTCCTGAAGTGGTGCCGTCCCATGTTGTGATCATCAGACTGTATATTCAGGCACCCCAATGACGTGGTCGTTTCATGAACGAAGGGTTTCTCCTGGGGCTGAAGGTCACTAGGATGAGGTGAAGCTTGCGGGTTGGGCGGACGAGATCGGGAAGATATTTTCTGTGGCGGAGTACTGTTAAGAGTCGCCGATAGGTTTGGTCGTGAGACGGAAAGGGCGCGTATGAGGCTGAGTGGAAGGGCCAATAAAGCGGGAGCTGCAATCGATATGTTTTGTAGAATATTAAAGATATACTAGCGAGTAAGCAGATCTGGAGCGTTGGTATATCAGGCCACGAAGACATTTCCCAGGGTCGCAGGTGAATATCCCATGAAAAGTTTCTCGCGCCGACTGTGAGGTACGCAAAGCGCCCTCCAAACCGCGGCCCAATTTGTCGGAAAATCACATTGCCGACATGCGTGAGTTGGGACATCAACCAAGCTCTGCCGACGAGTTTGCTGTGCTGATCGTTCGCGGAGGCGTCGCCGCTGACCTTACTATCCTGAAGAAGTCTAGATCGTTTCCCTGTGGCGGTCGAAGTCAGCTTGATTGTGGTCTTGCTCGTAAGCGAGTCGCTAAGAGTGAGTGAACTTGTGCCAGCAGCAGAGCAGGGATCAGATAGGCCTTTGCAATTTCTCCTTCATGGAATGGAAAGTAGGATTTCAACAACGTTTGTAAAGAATCATCAGAATGATGGGTAGCACCTCAGCGAGAGAAGGGGAAATACCGCCGTGGGAACGTACCTCGTATCGTCGTCGACTTCGTAATGCCCTCATTTCCTAAGCGAGATCCTCATCTCCGATTTCTGTCGCCAGCTTTTTCCTGTGTATCTACCCCTTTCAAAGCTTTTCCGTCCTTCCCCCCTCAGCCATTGCCGCCTCCCCATCGACCAGCACACACCATCCCTCCCCGCCCCCAGGCCCGTCCTCGTACCCCGCCACAGCCGCCCCGGGGAACTCTCTGACCGCGTAATTGAATTCCTCCTCTCCAAAAGACCCCGGCTGCAACCACACAGCCTTGACCCCAGCTTCCTTCGCCTCCTTCAACAGCTTCGCGGTAATAGCAGGCGGCGTGATAACGCTAAGACTCGTGTCGTGAGGGTGCGGTAGATCGCGGGGAGAGGCGAGAGTCGGATAGGTCTGGTTGTAGATTTTGACCGAGGGCATTGTGGGATTGAGAGGAACGGCGGAGAGCTGGTGGGTGAGGTACCATCCGAAGATTTTGTGGCCGAACTTGGAAGGGTCGGAGGAGGCGCCCGCGACGGCGAAGTGCGGGGCGGTGAAGAAAGTCTTAGCGGCGGCTTGCATAGTGAGTGGAGGTTTGAGGGGGTAAGAGCGAGTTTAGAGGTGAAAGGATGAGGAGGGTGGTTGAAGGTACGGGAGCGGCTTCATCATATACATAGGATATGGACCGAGGCATGGGCGTTGAACTTAGGTGACGAAATCATTTGGTAGGAATTCATTGCAGCCGGTGAAGGAGTCCGTTGCTTGGGTGGCTAAAATTCATCAAGTCTATTAAACATCTCTATCGATTTTACCTCTTAACTTACCGCCGACGCCCTCGTCTTACCTAAACACTTCATCAACTCCATCGACCCTCCAAACCCTCTGCTACCTTACCCATCTATACACATCCGCTCCTAGACTCCAAATGCCCGCGCCACCCCCAACCCAGCAAGAGATTGCCATGCCTCCTTCTCCAACCCGCATGATTCACTTCGGCTCCTTCAACGTGACCTCACAAGTCTTCCACACCACCGCACACAGCTTCGCGCTCGTAAACCTCAAACCCTTACTCCCAGGCCATATCCTCGTCTGCCCACTTCAACCCAAACCCTTGCTCCGCGACCTCACAGCAACCGAAACAGCCGATCTCTTTCAGACCGTTACCAGAGTTCAAAAGACATTGCGGAGAGTTTATAAGGCGGAGGCGTTTAACGTCGCCGTGCAGGATGGAGAGGCGGCCGGGCAGAGTGTGAAGCACGTGCACTGTCATGTCATTCCGAGAAAGACGAAGGACGAAGGAGGGGACGATAAGGTGCATGAGTGGCTGGAGGGTAAGGAGGGGGATGTGGGGAGGCATCAGGCCGAGGGGTCGGTTGGGGAGAGGGAAGGGGGCGGCTGGGCGAGAGATGAGGACAGGAAGCCGAGGGGGAGGGAGGAGATGGAGAGGGAGGCTGTGTTATTGAAGGAGGAGATGGCGAAGGATGAGGAGACTTGAGGGGCAGGAGCATGATATTTTGTCCCTGGGTGCTCGCTGGCTGGTTGGAACGCTCAGGTGCATGCATCCGTGGACTGGAAGCTCTTGACGCCTGCAATGTTTACCGAGAGCGGAAAGGCATCTTGGACGAAAGCCGACTACCGATTTCGCAGAGCCTCTGAGTTCTTGACGAACACATTGTGCGAAACAATTTCGCTCCGGCAATGCAACGCAAATGCTCAATACTCACTCGTCTGCCTGTAGAGAGCGGTGGGGGTACGTCCGAGAACCGCCTCACAGCACTATCATCGTCTCATCAATTCGGAAAATCGAAAGTCAAGAAATCCCTAATGCCGCAAATCCAGCAGGGTGAAGCAGCGCTGTTCGATGGTCGACTTGGCATACAGCCAACAAACCTCCAGATACGTCCGACAAACTCTCTATACCTCCATTTAACGCCTTACGACCTCTCTCCAACCGTCCGGACGACAGGTCTGAGAGAAGGGTCTGCACCCAACCAGAGCATGTCGGGTCTACTGTCTGGACAAGAGTCAGCACCATCAACGTTCAGTCAAGGATTAATACGCACAATGTCCCGCAGCATCAGCGAACGTCTTCGCTTTCGTAATCAGCGACAGATCGAGTTCTGCAACTAACAGCTCTTCATTACTAGTCTTAGTCGTGGCTAAAATACGGCCATCCGGACCAATGACAGCCGATCTTCCAACAGCGGTGGTACCCATCAATGGGCTACCCGCGGTCCCCATCAACTCAAGACCCGGTTTAGTCAAAAGGCAACCGCAGTGAAGCACAAATGCTTGACTTTCGATAGCATACATCCTCGAAGACGTCAAGCACCCTTCATCGGACATGGAGTAAAAGCCCGGCGAGCCCTCCATAAAAGGATCGAGAGGCGGCCAGGCGGCGACATGGATCTGCTCGCCCTGCGAAAATGTGTAGAACTTGAGCAAAGGCTGGATATGCTCCCAGCAGCTCAGGTTGCCGGCCTTGCCAACCTCCGGGATGTCAGCAATTGGCGCCAAGCACTCTCCGCCAGTTGCGTCGCCAAAGATCGTTCGCTCCATGTGAGTGGGCTTCATCTTGCGACGTTTCGTCGTCAGGGCTCCTGCTGCAGAGATCATCGCCTGGGAGATGTAGACGCTCTCGCCGTCTCTTTCCGAGAAACCAAGAGACACAGCGATCTCGTGCTCAGCCGCGGCCGCTTGGATCACTGCGAATTCAGAACTGCCTACACCCAAGCTGTTCTGGACGTACTTGATGCCGAGATCAAAGTCGACAGGCCGGCTCCTGGTATGGCATTAGCTTACGACACCAATCGTTTTCCGAAGCTGTATCGGGAGAGCTTGCCAGATCCATGCCGGGTAACCTGCACCAAGCGACTACATTAGCTCAAACAAATTAAAACAATGGCACAACACAAGCCACTATTCAAGCATGCTCGGCGCCGACCCGATCGACACCGAGGAGACTTACCAGGTATCCAGAGTTCTGGAAATGCCACAAGTTTCGCGCCTTCTTCAGATGCCTCCTTGATGATGGCACATGTCTTCTCCACAGCTTCACCAAGGTTGAGCCAGGCGGGCTCGTGCTGAGATACCGCGACGCGGACAGTGCGTGTTGTGCCCGTCATGTCGGTTAAGTTACGTCGTCTACTTTGCGAATTCGAAGAGACAGTAAGTATCGAGAATAGCTATGCCGCAGCGTCGACATTCATATATCACTTCGAATGCTCGTATGCCGAGGGGTAGAGGCTGCGGACCTCTTCCGCTTTCCACCTCCCCCCGATGATAAGGATTCTGCGCTACATACAACTGCGAGTCAGTCCCCGTCTTAGCCAATGCCTTGACGTCTCCTTGGTCGGCCAATGATTGACTCTCGAGGCTCTTGCTCTGATCCAGTATTGACCTATCTTCCTACCCGCCTTATCTAGAGTTCTGGACTACTACGCTGACGAGTTCTGCCTGCACTTCGGTATACAGAGCCGCTTCATCTTTACGGAATCGTTCCGTCCAGCCTTCGTCCAATGCGCTGCCGATGAGCATCTCAATACAAAAATGCCCTTGCAAGGCAGGTAGGCTTTCATGGTAAGATCTGCTTGGAATCGTACAATATCTGACTCAAACGATTTTCTCAAGTGGTCAATCCACACTCCTGCAACACAACATCAGCAGTCACCCCTATTATCTCAAAGTCTTCCAAGCAGGTCCCCCTCGAACTCGCAATCCAAGAACTTCTCTTGACAGAACGCACTCGTCCCTCTGGCTTGCCAACCAAACTACCAGCCAACTCTCCCAGCATATACTGCAAGGTTTCCTAAATCTTCCCAAGGCCTGTTCATGGCCATCACATGCTTCCAACACCGAACAACCACCTCCTTTCCTAGTGAAAGCCATGAAAGACTTGTTCGAAACGTAAGTGACAAGTCTCGGATCAACTCCATCCACGAATCGCGCTAGCCGAGCCTTGTCAGTTCATATGTTGTTTTTCGAGGCTTGGATAGGGTCGATCCGACGGCGATCTACTACGTTACTGCCTCTACTTTGATCGAGCTCTACTCTCTTCTTTCTCCGGGTCGGTGACCGGGTCGGAAAGGCGAGTTGGCCCGCTGAGCTGCGTGTGAATACCACTTGGTAAACAAAACCCATGCTTGAGGTACAGAGACATTCTCACGGAAGCAGTATGTCAGCTCCTCTGACTAAAAAGACAATCCGTAAACTTGAGCTATCTGGATTCCGAACTTCCCGGCGAGCCTACCGCGCGCCTTAAGAGACCAAACCCCTCAAACGCCTCAAGCGCCCACCCAACCACCCATCAATCACTCATTCACACTCATATACAACCCCTTCAACCTCTCCCCCATACCTCCAGCCCCACCTAATTCGCAAGCACAGTCCTGACAACATCCAAATAGTTCAACTCCCCACTACTCGTATCAACCGCCTTTAACAACTCATCCACCTCCTCCTCACTCATCTTCTCGCCCAAGTTCGTCAGAATATACCTGAACTGGCCCACGCCAATAAACCCCGTCAGATCCTTATCGAAAACCTGGAAACCACGCGTGTATTCTTCCGGTTCGCCCGGGTCGCGGAAGCCGCCGGGGCGGTTGAGGGTTTTGGAGAAGGTGTCGAAGTCGACTGGAGAGCGGCGCGAGGTTAGCTAGGCTACGTTCTTGGGTGGGAAAGGGGGAAAACGTACAGTCATTCCCGACCTGAGCCTTCAGGTCTCGGATCTCCGCGAGCGTGGGATTCTGGCCGCAGGCGCGGAGGAGGTCGCCGAGGCTGTCGAGCTGGACGCGCCCGGTGCCGCGCTTGTCGAAGAGGGAGAAGGCTTCTTTGAAGTTGGTGCTTTGTGCTTGGGCCTAGTGAAAGATTATCGCGTTAGCCTTTTGTCTTGTGTTTGTGTCTGCGGATCTGCGTGTATGTGTTGAGACGTCTGCGCGCTGCGCGCCGGACGTTGGCTTGTCGGGGGGTGAGGCGGCGGGAGATGCGTGCACGGCGCAGTGCGTTGGGGGTCAGGCGGTCGTCGCGAGTGTTGTGACCGCCTCCAGACAGCAGCATCGAGCCTGCTGACTCCCACAACGACGCGCCAGGAAGCGCAAAAAGCAGCGTCAAAAGATGACCAAGCGCCGCAGACACCCAACACACACCCTCACTCCTCCCCTAGTGACTGCAAAATCACGTACCATTGTGTATCACTTTCCCTTTCACAACGGCAACAACAGACTCTTCTTGCAGTAGCAAAGTCTTCGTTCGGCGACAGTGGTGACAGTGGTGGATGGGCGAACGAGAGACAGGCGGTATGGTGGTGGTGTCAGTGGTGGTGGTAGTAGTAGTATCTTCTAAAGTCCTTTGTGTACACTCAAACGTCGGCAGTCGAAAGCGTGTCCCTGGGCCGTTTCCAACCCGCGCCGAAAGCAAGCAAGCGCCAAGGGAACCGACCGGGGGCGTTGCTGTGTAGCAACGGCCGGGGAAACGCCGAAGTCTGTGAGAGCATGTGATGACTGATGAGGACAGGCCTATTTCACGTAAGGCGTGCACATGGACAAGGTAGGTACAAGACAAGCGGCCAATGTCGTGTATATGAAATGGAAATTTGCGATAGAGCAGCCTGAACTACGAAGACGAAGGACTACCTGCCACCCCTACCACATTCAAAACGCCTACGCCCGGCCCATTGACTGTTGAGCACCGCAACCCTCCCGCATTGAGACCACCATTGCCTACCCTAACACACCCAAGGGAAACCCCTCAAGCCCATCCCACCTCCTGTTTCCCCACTTTCCATTCTACTCCCCCTCAATAACAACCCTCTTAGTCATACTCTCAAACACATTATTAAAAAACCGATACGCACACGACCTCGGGAAATTCAAATCCTCAACCATGAAATCCGGCAAGATCTCGTCAATGAGCGTGCGGTCGCGGTCGGTGTCGAGGTCTGGGTAGTAGCGGAATTCGGCATCGTCGTAGGCGTTGCCGGTGGTGTTGGGAGTTTGTGGGTTGGTTTCGTTCTGAATTGTTAGGTGGAAGTGGAGGGCTGGAGAAATAAGAGATTAGTGTGGTGTGTTTGGGGAGAGGAAAGAGAGTACTTACTGCCGTTCTGGCCGGTTTGGATGCAGTCGTAGTCGTCTTCGCCTTCTTTTCGCTTGACGCCGTTGATGATGAGGCCTGTGAGGTCGGCGTACAAGTTCTCTTTCATCTTCGCTTCTTTCTGCGCCTCGCTGGCGTTGCTGCTCATGACGCTGCGGTTCAGTGGCCCGGTCTTGGCCGGAGGAGCGCTTGCCGCGTTTTCCTGTGCCGCGCTGGCAGAGAGCTGCCGGCGGGCGACGACGAGTTTGGCTTCGAGAGATTTGACTTCGTTCTGGCTTGTCTGGAGTTTCTCCCTCAGGCTCGTGCTCTCGGCGCTGAGTTTCTCTTTCTCGTTCGATAAGGAAGAGACTTGCTTTTGCAGACCAGTAGTCTCAGACGAAGTGCTCGAGGTGCTCTTACGCAGCTCACTGATCTCTTTCTTTAGACTTGCTATGAGCGCATCCGCGTCTTTTGCTTTCTGATCGCTGGCGCGTTTGAGCTTCTCGAAGTTGCTGTCCGCGCTACTGCTGCCGATCTCCTGCAGGTTCTGGTACTTGAGATTGAGATTGTCGTACTTGGTCGAGAGGTCATTGAACTTTCGCCTCAGCTCAGGATCGCCGCCCCGTCTCTCGCGCTCGGTCCCACTAGCGCTTCCACTACGCTGTCGCGGTTGTGGATAGGTGGGTTGCGCGGAGACGGATCGTGCACTCGCTCGCGGTTGCAGCCCCGGCGCAGGCTGAACAGAGGTAGAACGAGGTCGCTGGACAAAGCGTTGTACTTGCGGCGGAGTCGGTGCTTGCGCAACGTTCATCGTCTCGGGAATCTCCTCAATGCTCTGCTCGATATCCTCTGCGTCTTGCTGGGTTTCAGGAATCACGCCCAGTGTCTCCGCCGCCTTTTTTGGCTTGCGCGTCGCTGTCGTCGTCTTTGCGCGTTTCGCCTTGGGCTTCTCAATGGCCTCGTCCCCATCCATATCCTCGACATCGCTCGGTACATTCGTCCGGTCTTTCAGCGGTTGACGCGCATTCTGCTTCGTCGCGGCTTTGCGCTTCGTCGCCGTCGTTGTCTTGGCCGTCGCCGGCTTCTGCATCTTGGATTTGGTGTTGTTGGCTTTGCGCGTACCTTGATCAGCATTAGCTGGCTTCGAGTTGCGTGCGCACAGCCCGTTTCGCAATGCACCTACCATTTGCTGCGGCAGTCGCCAGGTCGTCCTCGCTGTCGGATGCGCCTGCTCGCGACATTGACGGCTGTACGCTCGGCGCCATTTCAACTCACCACTCACGGTGTCGTCTTGGTCGCAATGCTTCAAAGATGCCCGTGGAATTAATGTTACTCGCCGTATATGCGTGGTGGTTGCTAATGACGCGTGAAGATTGTTGATCCCGTCGTGTTTGGGTGCAGAGACGTTTTGTTTACTTCGGCTGCAGAGTGGCGGGAGTCGCCGCGCTGCCGGCCCAAGCTCCTAAGAGATGCAACCAGAGGTGAGGTGTTCACGCTGGGAAAGATGGGGCACCAGCAGCTGACTTCATCATCATCGTACTTCCCGTGACCGCAAGGAAGATCCCATGTCATGTAGCAGATACACAGTAGGACAGCCGCCCCCTTTTCCTCTTCATCAACCCTGTTTCCATATAACACAATACACAATTTCTAGAAAGAAAAGTACAGTCAAGGCAGCAACCATGTCGAACCCTACTGACCAGAAGGCATTGCCGCCCGAATCGCCTCTCGCCCCTGTATCGGACGAGACGACAAAGATGGGACAACTCACACTTGATGACAGTCACCTAGAGCCGCCTCTCAACGGCTACCCTCGCCCCGACTTCCACCGCTCAGACAGCCTGCTGCAATGGCAAACTCTCAACGGCCCATGGGACTTCCTCTTTGACGACCAAGACATCGGTCTCGAAGAACTCTGGATGGCCCCTTCTCACTTCCCGTCGCAGAACAGACGAACGATCCAAGTCCCCTTTGTCTTCCAAAGCGCCGCCTCAGGCATCAACGAACGCGGCGTCCACGAAGTTCTCTGGTACCAGCGAAACATTCCGGATATCCGGACCTCTGAGGCGAAAGAACGCGGTGATCGGCTACTACTCCGTTGCGGCGCTGTGGATTACCATGCCATGGTCTGGCTGGACGGGAGGTACGTCGGCGAGCACCGCGGTGGGCATGTGCTGTTTGATCTGGATCTCAGTGAAGCGGTCGCGATGTCTCGGTGTCAGGGCGAGCATGTGTTGACGATGCGGGTGTACGACTCGGCTTTTGATGTCACGCAGCCGCGTGGGAAGCAGTACTGGGGTCCGCGGCCGGAGAGCATCTTCTACACGCCTTCGTCGGGGATTTGGCAGAATGTTTGGTTGGAGAGCGTGCCAAGGTTGAGGATTGGGGATGGCAGTCGCGGCACTGTACTTCGCTCCAACGACATCGAAAAGGGGATTCTTGACGCCCGGATCGCAGTTCAAGGACGTCGAGCACAGGAGAAGTGTAGTATCGAGATTGAGGCGAGCTTCTGCGGCGTTCACGTTGCCAGCTCAGGCAAACGAGATCTAAACCGAGAAGAAGACTTCATCCGCTTCGACCTCCCCATGCGACTAAGCCAAAATGCACTCGAGCAACTCCCCCAACACCTCCTCCAATCCACCCCCCTCAACGACCCCTCCTGCTGGCGCAACAACCTCGCCCTCTGGTCCCCGGAACACCCCTCCCTTTACGACCTAACAATCCACCTCACAAGCTCCACCACCAACCATCCCCTCGACACAATCCACACGACAACCGGCCTCCGCCACCTGTCCTGGACAACCGGCGACGGGACCCTCCGCCTAAACTCCCGCCCATACTTCCAAGCCCTCCTCCTCGACCAAGGCTACTGGCCCCTCACCCTCCTCACGCCCCCAAACCCCTCCGCCTTCCAAACCGACATCCTCCTCTCCAAAACCCACGGCTTCAACGGCTGCCGCAAACACCAGAAAATCGAAGACCCCCTCTTCCACTACTGGGCCGACAAACTCGGCTTCCTCGTCTGGGCCGAAGCACCCAACACCTACAATTTCAGCCTCACAGGCACGGAACGCTTCACATCCGAATGGTTCGAAATGCTCCGCCGGGATCTCAATCACCCGTGTATTGTAGCCTGGACGCCTGTGAATGAGAGTTGGGGTTACCCGGATTTGCGGGGGAGTGTGAGGCAGAGGGATCATGTCCGGAGTTTGTATTTTGCGACCAAGGCGTTAGATCCGACGAGGCCGGTGAATGATAATTGTGGGTGGGAGCACGTTGTGACGGATCTGGAGACTTTTCATGATTATGCGGATGCCAAGAGGATGAGGGAGAGGTGTGGGAGTTTACACGCTACGCTTACGAGGGGGAAGGGCATGTTTCTGCCTCCTATCTACGAGGATACGGGTGGTGGTGGTGGTGGTGGTGGTGGTGTGGCGGATGAAGGATCCCGGCATGTGCGTGGAGCGCCCGTGTTGTGTTCGGAGTTTGGCGGCGTGAATGTCTCGGCCGAGACGTCTCAAGATGACAAGAGGCAGGATAATTGGGGCTATACAACCGCGGTGGACAGCGACGATTTACTGAAAAGGTTTGAGGAGTTGATGCTTGCGGCTGTTTGTGGAGGGCATGTGTGTGGGGTTGTTTGGACGCAGACGACGGATATTGAGCAGGAGATGGTGAGCCCTATTTCCCCCACCCCTCCTCCCTCTGTGCCCTCCCCTCTTCCTTAGTTTCACTTTCATCTCCTTCGAGTGTTTCTGCGGCTTATGGAGCGCCCGGGTGTTGCAAGCGTACTAGTCAGCTGACTTGAGAATGTACGTAGAATGGACTTCTCACCTGGGATCGCCAACCCAAAATGCCGGCGCCGCGGGTGAAAGAGGTGATGGAGAAGGTCAATCAGACGTATTATGACGGTTTACGGAAGTACTGGTAGAGAGGCCTTGCTCTTTGCGAGGCCGACCGTTTTCGCAAAACGATTGACCGCGCTTGAGACGTAAGCGCAAGCAAGGTACAGTGCTTTGGGAGCTGTACATGGCATGTCCTATTGGCTCCTGCGTATACGTGAGGTATTGGAGGTACCTAGCGGGAGGAAGGGTTTCTCGCACAGCATGGATCACAGGCACTTCCGCCGACTGAGGTATCTTGGGGACCTCGGATATGCCTTTACCGTGTAACACTAGCCTCGTCTTCCCTATGATCCTCTTTTCTTGCGTCCATCGAACCTTTATGTGATTCAAGCCCTCCCCCCCTTCCACCCAACCCCCCCTCTCCCATCCTTCTTTCGGCTCAACCTTGCCACAACTCCCTTTGCTATACGCACCCGCTTTCTCAGGGAAGTAACTCCAACAAAAGAAACTGCCTTGTCACGGTCGTAATGATTCGTCTCGACAATGCTTTTTCCTTCTTGCCGTTCTGCTGGAGGCCAGGCGTTGGATTCCTCTTAGCTGGGCCGTTAAATGAATACTTCATTCTAGGTAGGTATGTACGCTTTCGTCCTCATTTAGCTTGATCCGTCTGGGGCACCACCAACAAGCAGAGCGCGAAGTCCTGGCGGAGATCGTGGCGGAGTACAGACATGCACTCCAGCCTCCCCGTGTAGGGTTCGTAGTAAGTCGCGAAGTTGTCGTAGGCGCGCGGACTTAACCGGTATGCGTAGTGATAAAGGCAGAAGCGAAGGGGCCTTTGGATCAAGGAGGTCGTTCTTCGACTTTATATAAAGATAATGAAAAGAGGCTTTACCTGAGTGCAACAGTCCCTTACACACCTCACCTATAGCAGGAAGGAAAACTCTACGGGGGAGTCGACCTCTCCTCGAAAATCGCCATCGGTGGCTCTTGAACATTTTCAAATGAAGTGGCCACGAGTCGTGAGCCTTCGTCTCGCACCAAGAGACCAGACCCGTCGATGTCCTACCTCAAGTGCACTCTCCCCCTCCCTCGCTACGACCCAAAATCTCACAAACGGGGCCAGCTACATCCCGCTCTCCCCCCCATCCCTCAGCCCCTCTTCCCTTCCTTTCCTAACCTCCATCCTTCCCACTCAACCTCGCTAACAAACCAAGAAACCCGTCTCACCTCATCGCCAACCCAGTGAAACCCAGTGAAATTTCCCCTCAAGAACAAGAAAAAACAACACCCGCGCAAAAGGAAACAGCTCCCAAAGATAATCCGTCGTAGGTATACAGCCCTCTCCCTCAGCATTTCCGGTGCCCTTTTCCAGAAAAGAAATACGAGGAGAAAAACCAGCAGATTTCTGCCTTGACCACTCCTGGCCGCCGCGCGCCCGCCGCCCATTGCGCTTGTAGAGCGTAGAGCAGCCGCCGTTACTTCCTTCTGGGACCTTGATTTTGGGGACGGGGGGAGAATTTCTGATGGCGTTTTGCCTTTTCTTGTTTCCATGAGTGTAGTGTAGCGTAGGGCAGCTAAGGGCCCCCCGCCCCCGGGGAACAGGAGGGAAAAGAGAGGGAGAGACCGAGAGGATAGAGAAAAAGGAGGGAAAGAGAGAGTATAGGAGGAGATAGAGAGAGTAAGAGCATAGAGGGAGAAAGGGGAAGGGAGAGAGAAGAACAGGATAGAGGAAAAAGAGGGAAGAAAAGAGGGGAAAGGAGAGAGTAATAGGATAGAGAGAGAGTAGGAGGATAGAGAGAACAGAGAGAGAATAAGAGGATAATAAGAAGATAAAGAGAAAAGAGGGGGAAAAGAGAGAGTGGCACGATGAAGGAAAAAAAACCCCCCACAAAATCACAAGACTTGCAACAGCATCGGTATATCTCAAGCAAGTAAGGACATCTAAAGCCCCTCCGCAAGCCCGTTCACAAGGCCCTCAACAAGTGGCACAAGTCGCATAAGTCGCACAAGTGGCAGAAGTCGCATAAGTCGCCAAGGCAGGCAGGCAGGCAGGCAGGCAGGCAGGTTAGGCAGGCAGGCAGGTCGGGCAGGTAGGTTGGGCAGGCAAATTCGTAAGCTCTTTAAACGAATCCACCTCCCCCCATAGTCCAGATCTTCCCGTCATAAGAGACCATCCCTGCCCCTCAAACTCCCTGCTCACCTCACAGCACCCACCAACCGCCCAAGCGATTCTTACACGCACGCACGCACCTACCTACCTACCTACCTACCTACCTACCTACCTGCCTACCTACCTAAAGGCCCAAACCTGGGAACGGAGGATGTAATTTTCAATTTCGCATGCATGGGTATGGACCCTTTTCATCTTCCGTCCCCTCCCGCACATCTCGATGCTGCTCTTTCTCCTCCTGCCAAGGAAGGAGGAAGGAGGGAAACACCTTTTCTTCTTCTTTTTTTTGAGGGGGGAAAAATCTTCACTTGATTTCGGATGTTTGCGGTGGTCTTCACTCGCTCAGCGGACCTGCACTACCCCTAATCTCCTCTCTGCCTGTTCTGCTCCATTCTTCTCTACTCCCGTTCTGCTCCACCCTTCTCCACTTCGCTCTATTCCGCCCCACTCCGTTCCGCTCCCTACCCCTGAAACAGCAAACCCGCCGCATACTCCACATTCCCCTCACAAGCATCAAGGGCCGCAAGCGCCTGATCGCGAGCAAAGCCCAACGCAACAAGCTGTTCGATCTTCTCCTTGGAATGCTGCGACCGCTGCTGCTGTTGCTGTTGCTGCTGCTGCTGCTGGACAGGCGCAGAAGGATTGCCACCGACACTGGAAATCTGCTGCGGGGTTGATGTTGATGTTGTGTTCGGGTTAGATGTAGTAGATGTAGAGGTCGCAGGAGCTTTACTGCCGAGACTGCGACCAGTGCCGGAGAAAGCTGAGCCGTTTGGGCCGGAGGTCGAAGCTACGGTGCCACTGCCACCGCCACCGCCACCGCCGCCGCTGCTGCTGTTACTGTTACTGCTGCTGGGAGCGGGTTTGACAGTACCAGACTGCGCACCAATCTCCGTACCGTTAGGACCCGAGACCGTAGGTTCATGAGAAAGAGCTTCTTCCAACATCTTCGGGATCTCACTTTCGCCCAAAAAGGTGACTTCATTGCCATCCCCGAAAACCAATTTATTATTCTTCAAATCAATCAGAGCCTGAAACCGCTTCAGCATGTCGAGCCCTAGCAGGAGATCGACGTCTTTGCCCTCCATGACGGTGAAGGAGCAGGACATGGTGGCGTTTCCGATTCGGATGTCGGCGGAGTGGACGCGGCCGAGGATTTGGACGGTGCCGACGCCTTTGGCGACGCCGGAGTAGCGTTTGTCGATGAGACGCATGATGCCGCAGGTTTCGGCGCAGGTGGGAGACATGATTGTGGTTTGGGCGCCCGAGTCGACAAAGGCTTTGACGGGGTGTTTGTTGACTTGGACGGGGATGTAGAGCATGGTGACTCTGCCGAAGACTGTGAAAGAAACGAGTGTCAGCTTCGACGTTGCTTTGGTCTTTGACAGCATCGTTTCTCACCTTCGGGGTTGTGCTCGTAGGCGAACTGGAGATTGTTCTGCACCTGCTCTTGCCGGATCATCTCTTCAATCTTCTGCTGCGCTTCAATGTTGAAAGGGTCCTCGTTCAGTAAACGCATCTGCTCCATGCGCTCTTGCTCGCGGCCCTGGTCTTCCCGGATCATCTCCATCCATACCTCTCGAAAGCGATTGCTATCGTTGATAGCCTCGGCCAACGCCGGTCTCTGCTCTCTCACCTGTGCCATCGCCGCAGGGTTTCCAAGAATGCTCAACCGTGTTGTCTCAATCTCATGTTGACCTGGCGCCCCTTGTCTCTGCTGCCCTGGCCGTGCTCTCCTTTGTGTGCCCATGGTGTTTTGTTGATCTGGCTGGCGCATGAGCATCGCTAGCATATCACCATCTTTGATTCCCGCCTGTTCGATAGTCTGATCGTCGCCTTGTATGGGCACGTTGTTGAGGTAGAATTGCTGTGAGGCCTGCGGGAGGCTGGTCTCGGCGTGGACGAAGCCCTTGAGGTCGGCGATGGAGAGGCCCGGGGGAAGATCGAGGCTGATGAATTCCTGGTCGAGGTCATGGTTGGGAGCGATGATAGATATGGTCACGCGGGGCCTAGCAGTTTCGCGCGCGAGAGTGTGTCAGTGGCAATTGGACGGTTGCACAGGGAGGGTCTGACAGTGAGACCCATCACAAAGAAAGCTCGCCCAACCCCCCGTCGCAGCACCAGCGGGCGGGCCGGTGAAGGTCTGGATTGGGGGGGAGGGGCGGTGGGCCTCTTGTGTGTGCGAGCGTTGCAACGGGTTCCGCGGTACAGGATGATGAGGTCGCACTTACATATTGCCGGATCGGTCAGGCGACGGACGGATGGCCTGGTTGGCAGTTGGGTGAGGGCGGACGGTGCGCGTCCTTGCGTGCAAGTCCCGTGAAGCGCGCTGCAGGTCGCTGGAAGGAGACGGCGAAGCTGCGGCGTGACGGGTCGAGCGAGAGAGCAAGCGCAAGCTAATTGAGGAGCGGCGGCCGTGGTTGGATGAGGATGAGGGATGAGGTGGGGGATGCGTCTTGCCAGGCACAGGTGAGCGATGTCAGTGAGGTGGAAGGGGGAATGCGTGAGGTGACCAGCAGACTGTTGTAACTTCCGGATTGGGCAGTGTCGGTGGCGGTACAGCCGTCGTCACTACTCAAGGTAGGTATTCACTTGATCGATGCTGACTCATGACTCATGACTGGTGGACGAGCGGGCGGGAGTCTATTTAGCAGCCTCAGTGGGTGTCAACGAGTCGCGACGGTCTGATGCGGCGGTGGTGGTGGTGATGGCGTGGGTGAGTGGGTGGGTGGACGAGGCGTGTGGGTGGAGTTGGGGAACATGCTACTGTGCTGCTGAGGCTCTCGCTCTGCCTTCTACTGCGCGTACTTCTCTTCGTATGGGGGACAGCACAAAGTCTCACGAGCAAGGCGGTCTAGAGTGGCAGCAGCAATGCTTCGCTGGACCAGGCCTTTGCGCATGCGACATTCTCTCTGCATTCCATTCCCGGCGGCCTGGTCACCATAGTCCACAGGTAGTCCTCCACTCTGCAAGCTGTTGCGCATCTGCCGCCTCCCGTCAGAAACCCCCGCCACCGTCATCCCGCCGCCACGACCCTCATGTGCTCAGCCACGGCTCGCACTCGGTTCCGTTGACGGCTCGGCGCGGCAGCCACTTCCCGGACATACTCACGTGGCATGGCGACGAGGGGGGTGCTCGCCAATGGATGTACCAGACCGTAATCAACACCTCACAAGGTATCTATCATAAGGTAAGCTACGGTATTGACAGCCGACGACGACTGCACTATTCATCCTCCAGCCAGCTCAGAGTGGCGTGATTTGCACTGCATCATGTAGGTCGTGGGCGATGGTGCCCCAAGTGCAGCAGGAGGTGGCAGCTCAGACTTGCTGTAAGAAGGTACCTATGTAAGGTAGCCTCGCAGCCCCACCATGGATGGCCAGAACGTCATCGTGCAAACCCACCGCAAGCCCACCTGTCCCACGTGATGCAGGGCAGGGCAGGGCAGGGCAGGGTCAGTGTGCCGTACTCGAGTCTGATGTAGTAGTATTCAACATACCTTACCTTACCTACCTTACCTTACCTTACCGTACCTTACCGTACCGTACCCTTCGCGCGAGCTTCACTTCCTTCCTTGACCCACTCGCCTGAAACGCGTTCGCCGGAAAGGACAACCGCCTGGCCGCCACGGCTACACAACCACAACCACAGTCACAGCCACCTGACAACCACAGCCACAACCACAGCTTGCAACACGGTACGCCAGTCACCAGCAATTCGTGTCACGTCGACTTTTCAGAGCGCCATCACCACCCGATTCTCCAGTCGTCTCGACGCTCCACTTTACTCCCTTCCGCTATAGGAAATCACACCCGGCTGGAGACAGCACGATAATAATGCCTCGCGACCTCCACGCCATGATCAAGGACGCGACTTCCGAACCCACGCCGCAGCTGACCAAGTCCCCAGAAGAAGTCGAAGGCCAACCCGCCGCGGCGGATCAGAGCGAAGCCGGCACCATGGACGGCCTCGACAGCACCGGCCAGTTCCAAACCCCAGGTCTCAGCAAGCGCGACGAACTGCACCCTTACACGCAATCCCTCTCCATCAAAGACGTCGACAGCTGCACCACCCTCGAAGCCGAGACCTTTCCCCCAAACGAGCGTTGCACGCGCGAGAAGGTCAGTCCGGCTTTCTTCTCATCACTTCCCCTCCACCTTTGTCCTTTCTCCAGCACGTCCCGTGCCACCCTGTCGCTGCATTGGACGCGCCGGTGCGACATGTCTTGCTGTATGCGTTGGCGAATGCCTGAAGTCGAGTAACCCTCTCGCTGCGCTGCCCTCCAAATTTCCGCCGCTGCCCTGGTTTTAGGGCATAAAGATGGAAGATGCCTGCCGCGGCACGACAGGATGCGAGACGTGCGCGACCACTTTGTTGCTAAAGCGGCGAGAGGCGCAGCGCGCTTCATCCAGCGACAGCTATGACCATACGAGCGCTGTTCAAGGAAGCCGTGCCGCCTTGCATTGGGCATCAAGACGTCCGATCTAGCAACAGCAGCAGGGGCACTGCGCCTCCCCAACACTCACGTCCCATCCTCTCCCTCCAACCCCTGACACACCACCCCATCCCGCCCCAGCTCCTCCCACCCCGCCCCTCCCCAAACCACCCACCCCATACTAACTCAACGCACAGTTCCAGTACCGCCTCAAAGCCTGCGGCGAACTCAGCCTCGGCCTCTTCACCTCCCAAACCCCCAACGACCCACAAACCCCAATCACAACCCCAACCTCAACCGCCTCGACAGCCTCCCCCGTCTACAGCCCGGCCCCGCACCGCAAAGCAGTCCTCCTGGCCCACCTAATCGTAACAAAAACAACGCACCCCACAGTCCAAGACTCGGACATGGAAATCCCTCCCGAAGCCTCCTCAAACAACAACCCCTCCAACCCCTCAAACCAACCCCCAAACCCCACCCCCACCTCCCCCCGCGGCCACAACCAAGCAGGCCGCACCCTCGCCCTCCACTCCCTCGCCGTCCTCCCCGCCTACCAGAACCGCGGACTCGGCCGCACCTTACTTCTCGCCTTCCTCCAGCGCACAGAAGCTCTGGATCTCGGCGATCGCGTGGCTTTGCTAGCGCATGAGGCACTCGTGCCTTTTTACGAGAAGTTTGGTTTTGTGAAGCAGGGGAGGAGTGCGTGTGGGTTTGGGGGTGGCGGGTGGTGGGATATGGTTTGGGAGGTTGGGAAGAGTGGTCGGGGGGAGTGAAGGGAGGGGGGGTTGGTTTGCTGTTAGGATTGGATTGGTTGGAGGGGAGGAGGTTTGGGAGGGCGGTTGTAGCGAGGCGTCTCGGTAGTGGCTGGCTGGCTGTGGGTGCGCATGTGTGTATGACTGATGTGGGATCTGAGATAAGTCACGACGTTGAGGGACGGCAGGCGGTGGCGCGGTACTAGCTAGTACGAGTCAAGGTGATAAAATCGGGTGGCAAGCAAGGTATCTAGCCGAAGTTCCGCTATGCCCCCTCCAAAGACATGAGACGCCACAGCCTTTTCCGCTATCTCATATCCACGCAAACATACGCCACTCAACACCCCCGGCGCCACGCCGTCAACTCCAATACAGCGGCCCACAGCGGCCCAAAACGCAAAAGGAAAAAGGGAAAAAAACGAGAGTACGCAGACAGCCCGACAAAAAAGCCCTATCGACTCCGCGTACTCCCCATCCCCCTCTTCCCGGCGGTCAACCACTTAGCCATGCTAGCCGTTTGATGCCTATCGGCCTCACCCTGCCTCGCCATGCGATTCATCTTCTTCTGGCCCACCTTGGCCATGCGTTCCGCCTTATCCCTCGCAACCTCATCCTGCACGCCATCGTCCCTGCGGTTCGTACTCTGACTGCGATTCCGCGCGACGGAAAGGCTTCTGCGCAGGCGCTCGGCAGGTGGCGCATCGACATCCATTGCATCGCCATCCGCGTCCTCGGTCGCACCGCGGCTGCGACCACGAGGGTGACGGCTAGCGGATCTGGCGCGCGCGGCGATGGCCGAGGTGTCGTAGCCGGCGTTTGCAAGCCCTTGCTGCATCTTTTCGAGATCGACGGATTTCTTGTTGCGGGGGATGACGGCGCGGTTCTTGAGGGATTTGCGCATTTTGTTTTCGTTCATGATGAGTTGGCGCTTCTCGCGGATGAGTTCGGCTTTGTATTTGATGTCTTCCTCGTCGGCATCAGCAAGTTCTTCCTCCTCGGCGTTGTCGTAGTAACCTTCGGCTTCGAGCCGGGCTTCTTCCTCTTCTAGGGCGGCCATTTTGGCTTCGATGTCCGGGTCGATAAAGTCGTAGACGTTCTTGCCGTTGAGAGTTTCGGGGATTTTGTCGTCTTTCCAGGAGTCGTCTTCAAGTAGGTATTTGTCGTGGAGATTGATGTTGAAGACGCCCGCGCCGCCGTTTTCTTCCTCGATGTCGCGCATGAGCTTCGGGCGGTTCGGGTCTTCTTTGTCGTATTTCATCCGGTTCAGGGCTGCTTCGGGAATGTATGGCTCGCGGAGTACGCCGCCTAGTGGCTGAGCGACGTGGATACGTCTGAGGACGTCTTCGAGGCGTCCGGTGACTTCGCCTGAGGCATTTGTGCCGGCCTTTAGCTTCTGCGCGTTGCGCTCAGCGAGGAGGCGGTCACAAGCGGCGTTTCTGACGTTCATCAAGCCTTCTGTTGTCGTGCACGAGAGCTGAAGAAGCTCCACATTGCCGCTGTTCAGCAGCTCTTGCAGCTTCGCCTGCGTCTCGGCGTCTAGCTCCTCCGGCCGCATCACATCAATCTTGTTGATGACGATGAATACCAGCTTGTTGGCGAAGAGAGGCTTAATGCTCTCAAACAAGGCCATCTGGGCTTGCACACTGTATCCGCACTGCTCGCTCAGATCCATGAAATACATGATCGCACTCCGCAAATGAGCAATCGCCGTGATTGACTGCATTTCAATTGTGTTCATCTCTTCAAGTGGATGGTCAAGGATACCAGGAGTATCGATGGCTTGGAATCGAAGCATCTTGTAGTCGAAGTGGCCGACGAAGAGCGACTTGGTGGTAAAGGCATACGGCTGCACGTCGACATCGGCTCGCGAGATGTTCTTGAGGAACGACGACTTGCCGACGTTCGGGTAACCGCAGATCAGGAGGGTGCGGGTGTTCGGATCGATCGAGGGCAGACGACCAAGATGCTGACGCACTTGCTCCAGGTAGACCAGCGGGTCCTTCAGGCGCTTACAGATGGTCGCCATCCGACCTAATGCCGCACGCTTGAGCTGCTTACATTGGAACAAGCTCTGGCCGTACTTCAGCAAGCGGTTGTAATCCCTCGACACCGTCTCAATCAAGCCCTTCGCCGTGTTCAGCTGGCCTAGGGCGATGCGGAAATGGTCGGCGTCGTAGAGGGTGTTGAGCAGATCCTTGTGGAACGGGTGGATGTCCGCTAGTCGTGGGAAACCATCCAAAATCGCTGATATCTTCTCACCAAACGTCTCGGCGGTATATTTGACCTTGCGCATGTAGAATGCTCGGATTCGAGAGATTTTGAAGCCGGAACGGATCTGGGTCGGTAGACGGCGCTGAGTCCTGGAGAGAACGATGTCCAGGAATTCCTGCGACGTCGGCACCGGCGCGATATCCTTCCATGTCGTCTTCATCGTGGCGGCGTGTGCGACTTGTCCGCGCGAGTTGTTGGCGACGGAGCGGGAGTCTTCACGTCTGGGACCTCCTACTACTGCAAAGGCGAAAAGACTGCGGCGAGAAATCCGACTAGCGCCTTGATATCGGCTAGATCCGAAAAGACGGCCTTGTTCCGCGCTACCTCCTCGAGACGAGACCAGCTCTCCCGATACCCTTCAGGCTGCGCGCGTAGACCAAAACACGCAAAGCAGACAACAATGGTCGCCCAACTGCCTCATCTCATTTGCGCATGTGGCCTTCAGCGGCCGTCGTGATATTGTAACGGCAGCACGCGCGTCATCTCTCCAGTTTTGGCCCGTGAGTATTGCGATCTCCCCGCCTTAAGACAGTACATCTCATGCATCGACATTAAGACGGACTCTTACTCGATCTGGCACCAAAGGCATTTACTACTCTACGACTGCACGACACTGGTATCGGATCTGCGGGCAAATAAAAAAGAGGCTCCTTCTCCAGCGTACCGTGGACCACAGCTCCGCCATGGCTGCTTCTCTCTCTGGCCTGCCTGAGGCTGCCGGGCTGACTCTCAAGGTCGGCGGTATAGCTTAGCTTTCTTAACGCAAGCCTGCGCCAGCCGCACGACCATATGACGTGGAGCGCCCGAATCTCAGAGCCCTATAACTCCACGTTCTCTCTATAATCTGTCTTCACAACCGTCCAGCCGGTCACGGTGGTGCATAGACTTCCCGCTTAAGAGCTCCAGCTGTCGCCGTCCACTTCTCCGAATGGGCAGTTGCAGACTGCTTCAGCACGCCCATGTGACGCCACACCGGAGCAACGCCCTTGGAAGAAGCTGAGGACCTGCTGTATCTGGAGAACGATCGTCGTCGTTCCAGTGCAACGCCTTCCTTCGGTCACATATGCGATGGTAAGTAGACATCATGGCAAAGTAACAGAGTATCCACTCTCCCACCCTCATAGTGCTCTGCCGGACTTCCGGGCGACGATGATATACAAACGACCTGAAAGACCCATAGAGCATTCGCAGAGAGGTAGGCGAGACTCATTGCCGACTTGCAACCATACACCATGTTTTCTCTCTCTCAGTTTTCTAGCTTTCTTGCATTGCTTTCGCCTGCGTTGGCCGCTCCTACAGAGCTTCAGCCTCGCCAAAGCATCAATGCATATACAGCACCTCGCCTAGTCAATTACGTCCAGACATTCCGATATGGCAACGGCAATCGTGTCTCTCTCGCCCCGCTCGTGGACCAGGGTACGGGCATCACACACGTCAATCTCGCGGCGCTACATATAAACGACGATCCGAATGGCATCACTTTGAACGACAACAGCCCCGACGATGCTTACTACGACCAGACCTGGCAAGAGGTCCAGACGCTACAATCGCAAGGAGTCAAAGTGCTGTTCATGCTCGGCGGCGCCGCCAAAGGCAGCTACCTTAAGCTCTGCAGCAACGCCACCCCCGGCACAAAAGCAGTCATCGCAAGTCAACCCACTCTATGAACGCACGCAATACCCATACTAAACTCAACCTTAACAGGACCAAGACTACTACAACGCCCTCGTCGACACCATCCGCGCCCACAACATCGACGGCGTCGACCTAGACATTGAAGAATCCGTCGACGTCTCCTGCGCTCTGGCCCTCCTCCAGCACCTCCACGCCTCCTTCGGCCCAGACTTCCTCCTCACCATGGCCCCCGTCGCCTCAGCCATGTGGCCCTCGGGGCCCGGCCTCTCCGGCTTCGACTATCCCACCCTCGACGCCGCAGCCACCGAGCCCACCCGTCCCAACGGCAAGCTCGTCAACTGGTACAACGCGCAATTCTACAACGGCTGGGGCGACGCCAGCGCGCAGGACTTCTACAATGCCATTATCACCATGGGCAACTGGAAACCTGAGCGTGTGGTGATGGGCGTCTTGGATAACTCCGCCGACGGCGGGTCTGGCTTCGTTGCCCTCGAGACTTTGAAGGGTGTCATTAAACAACTCCAGGCGAATTACCCGGCGTTCGGCTGCGCCGTGGGCTGGGAGTACTGGAACGCCGGGGCGACAGACGGGTATGCGAGTCCCTGGCAGTGGGTCAAGGAGATAGGGAATGTAGTCTTCCAGGCTACGGCGCTGCCGACGAGGAACTTGACGGTCGCTTCCGATCCGCAGCCGCCCGCGCCTTTCCAGGCAGAGACGAATGCGCTGTTTGGGCTGGTCGGGAATTACTTCGAGGCTGTAAGAGCTTTGAACATTACGAATGGAGATTTGGCCGAGGCGGAGAAGTTGTTGGGGTTGGATGATTTGTTGGGTGGGGTTTTGGGGGACGTCTTGAGTGAGTAATGATGGGGGTTTGGATGGTTTGTTCAGTTTCGAGTGGATCGTATCCAAGTGTTGGGGTAATAATCTTGGTTGCATTCTGCGTGAGAGAGGATGATGTTACGGGACGTATGTATATAGATATACTGTATATGTCAGAAGACGCAGGCACCACACAATCATCTTATAGAACCGAGGAACCAGTCGTTCTATTTTCGCACCAGGGTGCTTAAGGTGCCTAAAGATTCTTAGGCATAAAGCAAAAGAAGGACTGAAAACGAGTGAGTGTCGTTGGACAACGAAAGGTCCATCGACCGTGCTCAGACTGCGTACCTCCAATGTAACCAAAGAGATTCGAATGCCTGACCTCTCATGCAAAAGGGTAGATTGACTAAAAGGGAAGGAATCGCAGAACGATCATCCTAGCGCGAACTGCTCAGGGCAAGTTCACATTGTTTTAGCTACTTCCCTGAAAAGACGGGTGGGATATGTCGTATATGACTCAAGGTGAGGAGTTTTCGCGAAGTTGAGCCGCTGGAGCGTAGTGTGCAGGATTTGGGTAAAGTAGGTGTGAAAGGGTGTGTGATGGGTGCGAAGGGACAGTGAGTCATGTTAAGGTTTTAGGAGGGGTGGGAAGGTGGAAGGATGCTGGGTGCTTCCACTTGCTGGGGAAATGTGGATGAGGATTTCAGAGGTGCTAGGTGCTGTTCAACGGAGAATCATGAAGGTAAGGTAGGCAGCAAAGAATCAGGTCAGTGGTTAGGAGTTCGCTTCAAGAGGACCAATCTAATAGCTGAGGGTGTAGACAGATGGTTGTTGAACCATAAGTAGAGAAGAGCCTCCTCGCCTTCTAGAAGGCACAACAAGCTTGATCAACGACAAGATTACCATGTCCTTTGTACAGACTAAGGTAGGAGGTTGGACACTTGCCAAACCATCTCCCCGTAGCCACATTCCAGGCTACCTTTCAATATGAAAGTTTGACCCTAAAGTCGGCACCTAGCAATGTCAGGTGTACAGATAAGCAATGGAAGTTAGGTGCTTCGAGCTCTTCGCGAATAGATCTAGGTAAGCTTCATTGTCCACGTCCAGTGGTAATCGCCCTTAAGGACAAGTCTACCGCCAAGAGCTGACTACATTACCGTGCGATTGGGAGGATGTTCCAAAAGACGTATTTCATGAACGATCTAAAGTATGCTAGCTCGAAGAGCTCCAGCGCGGGTGTCAAGAGTAAGTCATCACGCCAAGACAACGGGATGTGTGAGCAGGAGCTTTACTTAATGATCCGGCGACTTCTGACGATTAAGGGTACTACGACGGTGCGGACATAGCGTATGGTCATAGTTGACGTTAGTTCAATCAGGAAATGGAGAGGCGGAGGTTTGTAGGAGGGCGAGATGCCCTATGGAGATGGTTCAAGACCGCTAGCTGGCTTCTGGTCTATGCCGGCGCTCGCTTTGTGACAGGATGCGGCTTAATGTGCGGGATCGCATGGCAGCTCGTAACGGTAGAGAGTTGGACGAGAGGCGATTTCCGAAAGACGCAGTCACTGACAACTCGCAGAATCCTGAGGTCAGGCTACCGTGGCTGTTCATCCCAGCGCTGCTGGCGTTCGTTGCGCACTTGTCGACGTTCATCTTCATCTGCACTCGCATAGCGTCAGACCCGGGAAGTACGTCCAGTCTCCTTCACAGATGGAAGCAGCTGCTGGCCTTCCAGCTGCCGTGTGTGGGTGTGGGCTTCCTGTACTCGTCGGCATGCTTTGCATGGGATTTGCTCGCTGAAGGAGGATGGATGCCGTGGAGCGCCATTTGGCTGTCGTATGCGACGACGGTGGTTGCGCTGGACATGTACATTGGCGCGAAGGTGATCATGGTATTGGACGCTCTCGAAGCGGCTGGTGAGGTTTAGACGGCGCTTTAGGAGGCAAGTTGTCAAACACGACTGAGACGGGCGCTACTGATGTTGATGGCACCCGCGTTCCACAGGGAAGGTATCAAAGAGAGAAGGCGCAGACGGCGAGCCTTGTACTTTGTGGTCGGCCGACAATGGACCAAGCGGTGTATTCACGACGCTTTACGACGAGGTGCGCCTTCTTGCTTTCGCGAACGTCTTGCGGTCCTCAAAGGGATTGGAGCGACAAGGTTGTCATTCTTCAATCATCAGATCTACTCCAACACCTCTGAGCGCATCGACAGCCCACTTGGGGTATTTGGTCTTATTGCCGTCGTATAGCTTAGCAAAGTAGGCTTTCAGAAATGCTGGAAACCGCTGCTCAATGATGGAAGTTTTCGCCTGCCGCACCATCTCAAGCAAATGATACACGTTGTGTATGCTCAGCAGATGTGCACCCACCGTCTCCTTCGCCGTAGTATGGTGAATGTAAGCTCGTGTAATGCCTAGACCGCCCTCGGATGGTGGTCTGCAGCAAGTGCATTTGCAGCCTTCTTCTACTGGCTGGAAATCGTAGGCGTAGGCAGCGTTCTTCAGATTATGCGTGCCAGTGTTGGTGATGGCGTTCCCGAAACGAGCGGTTCTTGTGGGCCACACACAGTCGAACATATCTGCGCCGAGTGCGATCGAGACTAGTATGTCTTCTGGATAGCCGACACCCATCACATACCGCGGCTTGTACTCGGGTAATAAACCAGTGCAGGTGTCAACGACTTTACAGTACTCAGTCTTCGCTTCGCCGCCACTTAAGCCACCAATAGCGATTCCGGGCGTGTCTCTCGCCACCATCTCACGACAGCAGACTTTACGAAGCTCAAGGCTGAGTCCGCCTTGGATGATGCAGAACAGATTCTGTGACTCTGGCCTCTTGTGCGCCTCTATGCAGCGATCAAGCCAACGCACCGAGCGGTGCATGGCTTCCTCAATCCGGGCATGGTCCGGGGATGTAGTGGCAATTACGTCGTCGAGTTGCATTATAATGTCTGAGCCGATCGAGTTTTGCAGTGAAACGGAGTGCTCCGGGGTGAGTAGCATTGGTGTACCGTCATGGGGGCTTAAGAAGCGCACACCCTCTTCGGTCACTTGGGCGAGCTCCAACAGTGACACCATCTGGAAGCTGCATCAAAGTCAGCTGTTGTAACTCCTGCACAACGCTCGGCGCTTCAGTGGAAGCATACCCCCCGCTGTCTACCAGATGTCAGCTGCCTTTTCCTCGTTCAAGCAATGCTGCCACTACATACCTGTCAAAATGTTATGTGGCCATGACTGTAGCTTGTGTGCGCCGCCAATGGCGTCTAACGTCTCCTGTCCGGGCTTGAGGCCTCTTCCCGGTGTCAGCGATGCCCGACTTCCCGCGCAGGATTGAACGCTTACAAGTGATATGTATTGTTCAGACATAGCTTGCAGCCCGTCTCTTCAAGTTGCTTCGGTGTCAGCCCTTTGATTGAGGCCTGAGTCGCAACCGGCATAAACATGGGAAGCTGGACAGGGCCATGAGGAAGTTGTAGCGTTGCCGCACGCGCCTTCGTAGTCTACAGAAGCTGTTAGCACAGCACACCGCTGATCACGCCTCCTCGACGTACCGTGCATCTTGTGACTAGATCGAATGTCAAAGCAGACGGCGACTGCTCTGCTGGCGACATTATGCCCTCAAGCGTTCAGATACCTAGCTTCCAACGTTCGCGTGAGCCTCGCGTAGGCCCGCTTCGGCAGCACCCGCTTTCAACCTCACTTCATCAGCAAACAGCCAAGAAGTGAATGTACATGTTGGGTTGGGGGCCCCTTTCCGGCAGCATAAGAGACAAAGATTGCGAGTGTAGAAAAAGCGGGAGAAGGGACCACGGACCTGCTAGGCGTGATCTACATGCGTTGTGGGCCTGATCTTTTCCCAGCGCCGGATGCGAGGCAGCCCTCCATGCTCAGTGCTGTAGTCGCAAACCTCCTCGCAGAAGAAGGTCATAACTCCGCGTGAGGCGTAGCTTGACTCCGAGGGCCCATTTGTTCTGCCTCTGTTCGTGGGCGGCAAAGACGTGTAGGATGACTTTGCTGTTTGATGAGTCTGATATCTTCTCCAGTCGCCAGCACTGAGAGCTGAAGTACTGATGAAAAAAAGTTTGGAGCCAGGTCCGCCCACCCTGGCCCAGGCCCGTCCACTGTGATTCTGCGACAGGCTGGTCAGCATGTCCTACAAGAAGAAGGACGTAGGGAGAGATGCAGGGTCGGAGTACTTACACTCTGCGGCTCCACGGAAATGCGAGTCCACTCGCATGTCCGTAGAGCCTGGTGAATGCCCTGCGCGGTCAAGTGGACATTATGACCGCGCATCTCAGATCTTTCCCCCGGTCGCTGGCTCAAGGTTCCCAGTTTACACAGCCCGAAGGCCTACCGCCACGTTGTGGATGATGACACTGCCCAGCAGACGCGCAGCGATGTCCCACGTACGCGCCGCTGGGTTGACCATCTTCCAGCACCGTTTCCACAGGCCATGATTTCGTTACCTGGTACTTGCTGATGCACCGGCTGCAGTTGTGTAACATGCAGCGCCTGCCCATGGCGACTACATCAGCGGATGTGATGCGTCTTTCCATGGGTTCGCCAGCGACCTCCCTTTGTTCGACGGAGGAAAGAAGGAAGAGGAATTTGGAGGAGAGAACGCCGACTTTTGAAGACTTTGTGCAGGGGCCACGCGGGACCTTCCGCCGCGCTCAGTCATCGCACGAGGGATTTTAAGGTGCAAGGTACCCCTTGAAACTCTGCTTCTCGAGTCTTCAGGTCATCAAGGTGAGCCCAGACATAAACCGCCCAGCAAAACACGCACGTAGCCAAGATGGCGAGAAAGCATCAGAGAAAGACGAACTTCGCCGCTGCGCGAAGGCAAAAACCAAGGGAAAAGGGGCAGAAAGGCGAGGAAAAGGCGGTGCGCAAGCCTCCCACTGGTGGTAAGTACATTCAAGTAGCATTCCCTGTCGCGTTCGGCACTCAAGGCGTGCACAAACTGCGGTTCAATACATTGGAATGCTGTACTAATACGTCGCAGATGTCGCAGTCAACCGCCCGCCGCAGCGCGTCACAAAGCGCCGGCAAGCAGGGAAGAACGCGGCGCTTGGTACCCTGTACCGCGCCATCGAAGACGACAAGACCGCCCGGCGTCAGCGGCGTACGAGATCGCCGACTCCGATGGATTGGCAGCGTGAAGGGTACGGATACCACATCTCCGATACCTACGACCACGAGACCGACCTGGAGGATGCGGATGATGGTGATGAGGGGAGTAGCGACCCCATGTCACCGTCCATCTCTGTGGGTGGTGTCTCAGCAGCGGACGACAGGCTAGAGAAGGGGCCATCGTCCAATGCAGCACCACCACCAGCCCCTGGTCAGGGCTGGAGAGATGGACCATCCGCTGCCCCCCAGGTCCCGGGAGGAGAAAGCGGGCGGAGCTCGACGGCGTCCGCTACGCCGCCACCAACGCCGGGGGAGCACGGCGGAGAGGCCATTGGAGGCTCTCTGCCCACTGGTCACTCCGGTGAGTGCGGTGGCGAAAGCGGCGCCGCGGCTGGCGAAGATCAGCCAGAGAAGGAGGGGAATGGCGACGGGGAGGAGGAGGACGACGACGACGACGAGTACGATGACGACGAGTTGAATGTGGTGATCAAGCTGGCGGCGTGGTGATCCGCTGGTGCAGAGCAGGCAGACGGCGTTTTGATGTGCAATAGTGCGGCCATGACAAGCGTTTCGCTACGAAAGGGCATCGCCAAACAGCGTCAGATGCAAGTAAGGTATCTGGCATCCAGACATAGCATTACCGTAGCGTCCTCAATGGTGTGCTCCAAATATGGAAGGTACGAAATGAACAGACGTCGTCCACGCGCTGCATGACTCGAAGTTCCGAAGTCTCGCCGAACCTTCCTCCGAAAACGCGTCTCTCGGACATGGAGCCTGAAACGATACTCCAGCACAAAGACACGAAGACGTGAACACGGCTTTAAGCATTGCTGCAAAATTCAGACCACCGACGTCGCCATGGCGTCAACCAATGGCTTAGCACCGGATCCTCTGGCATTACTTCGACAGTCGATCGCACGTGGAGCGCTTCCGACCGCCTCAGCAGATCAGGATCCGTCCATCGCAACCGAGACGACTCAATCGCTGGCGAGAGCGAGCTATCTAATCTTCAACGAGGATGGGCAGCACATAGCTATCCCGTTGACTCAAGAGACGCGATTCATCAGTCCGGCGGCCGGGAAGAAGGGACTAGACCTCAGATCAGTGTACCTCTGCTGGCTCAATAAGGAAACAAGCGTTGGAGAATACCTCGCGGCTGTCAGTGCGCTGAACGAGGAGCTGAAGGGCTTGGGTAAGCAGGAGACCGTCGCCAACTTCGTCTTCGGCGAGAAGATCGACCTCACGGCATGGCTAGCGGGCGACGTGGGCGAGGAAGACAGCGAGTTCATCCGCAGCCTCGACGCAAACAAAGCCAGCAGAGCAGAGACACGCGATGCGGCAGCAATAGCACGCGGCGACGGCGACGTGGAGATGCGGGACGCCGGCGCCCTGGACGACGCCAAAGCTGAACAAGAACGTCTGAAAGTTATCTACGCCAGCGAGCGCACTATGGGCGACCGCAATGTCGCCCTTCGCGGCGCCAAACCTCAGGACTTTAGCGACGTGCGCAAGAAGTATAGCGCTCTTTTCTTTTCCAAGAGCCGGCACTCCGGCCAGAATGCCACCGGTGCACCCGGCACAGGCCTACCTAACGCTAATCCTGCCCTCCGACCTCCGGTTAAGAGCACACCCGCCGGCAGGCGCCCAGAGCCCATCATACTCCTTTCACCTTCCGCCTCCAGTCTGTTGCGCATGCCGAACATCAAGTCCTTCCTCGAAGAAGGACAGTACGCGCCTCCCGAGGGCGGCTCCGCAAGCAATATCCTACACCTCACGCGCGTCCTGCCCAGCATCACTTCCAAACCCATACGTTTCATCCTCGTAGACGACCCCTCAACATTCCGACCCGATTACTGGGAGAGATTAGTGGCGGTCTTCACCACTGGTCAGACGTGGCAGTTCAAGCAATACAAGTGGACGCAGCCGGCGGAACTGTTCAGTCATGCACTTGGTGTATACGTGGGCTGGAAAGGAGAGACGATACCGGACTCAGTCAAGGGATGGGGTAGAGGGGTGATGGTCGCACAGATTGACAAGGGAGGCCAGCGGTGGCGGGATCGGGAGGTGGTAGAGGAGGTGTGGAGGGGTATTGAGGGGAGCATGAAGGCTACGGGGTGGGGTAAGGAGGGCAAGCGATAGTCCTTGGGCAGGAGGGCGGGCGCATGTGTTTGAATTACGATGTCTTAGCAAGGCGTTGGTGGTATGATGGAAGGTACGAAGACTACTTCCGGCAGCGGGAAAAAAGGTGACGTCTGCCTTGTTGATAGACCGGAGTGATTGGAACCTAGCCACAAGCTGGCTTTGCTGTTATGAATCTACCTAGGTACTCTGGCGTCGACAGTGACAGACGTTCCTCCTTGACTTAAACTGCATTCCTTTTCGAAGTGACGACACCGATTACCTATTGTAGGTATCCTATTATGTAGCTGACCAATACCAGAAGAAGGACTCGCTCATTCATTTGATGCTTCTACACATAACTACTGACACACGCCTCCTTCAACTCAACCTCGGGCAGCACGATTCTATTCTCCTCTACTTGCCCCTCGCCCCATTGCTCCACGCTGGCAGCAAGTAACGCTTCTCCAACACTGATACATAGCCTCTGAACCAGGCCAACATGCACTCAGCCATGTCAACCACAGAAGTAGGCGGTCGACACTCCTGGCTCTGAATGAAGGGCGCTGGAAGCCATAGGACATCGCAAAATTAGCGTCTGGTGCTGTATAGCGAGGCCGAAGAGACCTCCAGCACGTACAGGCTCATCTGGCGCCAGCAAAGGGCGGCTCAGAGTCTTCTGTATCCATCGGAATGAATGACCTCGTATTGTGCCAGCCAGTAGCTGATGTCTTTTGCTTGCACGAGACGCTCGGAGCAGAATGAGATCTCTAAGGTCGTCTCGCCCGTATGGTAGGCACCCCAAACGCAAGCCTTCAGAAAGTCCACCTTGACGTCCCCTCAGCTGAGGCTTGATGGCGTGCTGCTGTGCAGCAGCTCTTTGATGTGGTCCTTCTTTCCGCGCAGTAATACTAGACAGTTCGCTCTCGGTCTCGGGGTACGCGCTGATTCGTGAAAAGGAGGTGTGACATAGCATCGTCCAGGCCGTTTCACAAGTCGAGGGAAGTTCGCCCTGGGAGGTTTCTGGTGTGGTAGGTGCTTCGATGTAGGCATGAATAGTCAAGTCGACGAGCGCTTGAGATAGGTGATGAGGCCGATTTCTTCATGGCTCTGGCCTCTGTGTGGCATTGGTACTTTCCGAGTAGATAGTATCTCGGTGGCATTACAGATCGAGTGCCTGATTCTGCGGTGAAAAGACAGGTTCTCATGCTCAAGAAAGTGAAAGGATTCTACCAGCAGTAAAGGCAGAGAGAGAATGCGCTGTGCCTTCATCTGTCACAGCGCAAAGGAGACTGTAAATAGAATCGAGCGTCTTCACAGGTACTGCGTAATCCCTCTTCACCCACCCTTAGCAATCCACTTCAAAATCCTAAAAGGCACCACCAAAGGCCACAGAAGCACCTCCACAGCATGCAGAATCGCAGCCCCCAGTCTCAAAACCACCGTGACCACCATTAGAAAAACCAAAGCCTGACCTGAAAGCAACAGCAAAGCTCTCAAAGCCTCCACCTTCTGCTTCGCCGACGCCGTGTCGCTACTCAAAGCACCCAGCAAGCTCGCGCTAGGCAATCGTACGCTCTGGCCGGCATTAAACACGGCGCCGATGAAGCTGAACATTAGATTCTCCAGGTCGGGGACAATCTTGAAACCCCGTGCTTTGCTCTCGAACAGCGCTGCAGGTGCCTCAGGGACTCCACCGCCGGCCTCACGTTTGGTTTTTAAGCACTCGCCGGTCTCCTTCCGCTGCTGACACCCTAGCGAGCACTTCCTCACGCAATTCCCAGCACTCCTCTGCGCGTGGCTTGACGGCCGACCCGCGTGTTCAGGATGCATCAGGCGCACTTTCGGCAGCTTGCTAAGATCATTGATATCCGCAGCACCTCCCCTCTCGCGCTTCGGTTTGGGCCGCTCCCAATTGGCATCAAGAAGCTCACGTTCGCGCTCGCGGTCGTCCTCCGTCGTCGCCGTCGCTGTCGTTACAGCACTACCGCCCAGCCTTGGCGCCGAGCCCAGGGGTTTCCGTCGCGCAGGTGCAACGTCGGGCATGTGCTGCTGCTTCTTCAGTGCGGCGTCATGAGGGGAAGAGGAGACCTCCGGCACTTGGATGACGGTCTTGAGGAGCGTGGGGTTGAGATCGGGTTTGGAGGCTGGTGTGCGGGGTGAGGCGAAGGGGGCGAAATTTGCGGCGCTGAGCTCGGCGCCGGGTATTGCTGGAAGGTCGGGGTCGTAGTGGTGCGGTGGACGCTGTGTTAGGCTGATTGCCCTTGGATGGGCTCGGTGAGTATTCGGATGGGCTTGGCATGTCGTTTCGGTGGTTACTGCGGGTAGCGAGTGGTGGCTACAGGGGCTACCTGCTGATGTCTTTCGTACGCCTCCAGATCCAATGCGAGCGGCGTAGAGCACGCGCTGATCATAGCCTTCGCCGCTGGCTTTCCTCGTCTTACGTCTATAATGCTCAAAAGCCTCGATCTCGGCGGCTGACCTTCCCGGGTAGGTGAAAGGCTGCGGTTCCTTGGCGCTTGGCATGTTGAAGATGAACTGGTCATCTTTGAGTAGTGACGGCTGAGACATTGACGTTGATAGAGCACCCTCCGCGATCTCGGGCGTCTGTCGCGGAGAGGCTACGGTCAGCGTCGTGTCCGATATCCAGCCTCTAGCATCCGCTCGCCACTTGTTCAAGCTCCCGGCACTGACTTTGCGGCTCTCGTTTGCTCTCGCCAGTCCAGGCCTGTTACGCGGCTCGGGCGTAGGTGTCACTGGTAGTGGGACTGGTAGCTTCAGTGCAGCAGCTGGAGAGTCCGGCGTGCAAGGTGTTCGCGGCGACGGGATACCAACACTTGGCGAGATAAGGCCGGTGTAGGGATTTGCGGCTCGTGCTGTGAGGTAGTCATCCGAGTCCTTCATCCGCATGGCGAGAGGTCGTTCGGGAGTTCCTCGAGGAGCTGTAGTTGGTTTGTCGGTAGACGTTGGCAAGGCCTTGCAAACCGCTGCCTTGAGATATGATGTGCGGGTTTCCTTTTGCGAGAGACGCCGAGTTGGAGGACAAAGCTCAGTCTTGTCGGGTTGTATGCTGTAAGAATAGGGCGCTTGAGCCTGGAGTGGCCCTGCTGCTTGGGTCGGACATGATGAGAGTCCTGCCTTGCTTCTTCGATAAGTAGTAACCATGGCGATAAATGCATGCCACGACTCGACAATGGAATGCGCCTTGCGGCGGTCTTCAGAACCAAGAGATAGAAGACATGGGAGACATGAGTGAAGGTGCGATAGAACCTACATTACCTTCCGTCGTATGAAGAATGGTGATTGCCTACTTGCAGTTGCTACCCTGACGACCGGCTGCTGCTCGATCTTTTGATGTTCAGGCGCACAGGGCTTCGCCATGCCTTTACGCCACACAGCAATATAGCGGACTGTTAAGCCAACTTCTTGCTGTATCGCGTTGTTCCGTAAGAGCTGGCTGGCCATGCCCACTCACTTGTCGTCGCTGAACAGGCTGTCATCATCATCCAGTGTTCACATTTGACGCTGTCAACTCTCTCGATCTTACAACGCTGGGACAAGCTGCCATGCGTTGAAAGATTTCCATCTCAAGCCTTCATTTGCATAAAGCTCCACAACCACCTTTCATACCCACCCTCAGTAGTAAGGTAGATGTTCGGTGACAGCAGCAGAATAGCGTTTCGGAGCGGTGCTGACATGAAGCCGCAACTGTTGCTGAGACATCATCAAGCCGCCAGAACCCGCACCTGGTAAGGCCCGTTAGGTTACTTGGAAGCATATTGATAGGTCACCAAAGGTATCCGCATTATTATTCGATGCGAAGCTAGATCCGTAACTTCGCAACGTCTGATGAGTTCGCAGGCCAACGGCGGATAGTAACGAGGACCTTGCATTTTGTTTATTATGATTGTTGTTGTTGTTGTTGTGATGCACTGTGCTAGACAGGAACTTGACTCTCGTCCGCCTTGCCACGAGGCTTCAAGGAACATCACATTCCGGGTCGCAGAAGCCAGCATGCGGTTGGACCAGCGTGACGGCGCAACGCTGTTCTTTGGTGAAAGATAAGGGCTTGAACTTGCAATGTATCTTACACGGACGTCAAGACGTCTCTGGTCGCCAGCGATTCTCGCCGCACTGCTGCTCGGTGTTCATGGGCTCCGTGGTCTAATAATGTGCAAGCATCGTTTGGCACAACGACGGTCGTAAAGCGGGAAAAGTCATAAGATGGCATTGGACAACGCTCGCGACAGAGCCAAGAGCCCCGTAGAACGGCGGGCGTGTCACCAGCAGGTCTTATGTTTCGGCTCTGGGTCACGGATACAGTTTGCGTGATTTAGCCTCCCTGTGTATTTCCGTTGGGATATAACATATTTGCATCGAGCTCCACCACCAGCGCTACCTGCGCACGTGTGTCACGTGTCGCTCGGTATCTACGGCATCACTACAAGTGGAAGAATGAAGGATCCTACGAGTTACGGCTGCAAGCGGTGAGAAATTTCTGTCAAATGTCCAGCCTCCTCTCAGCCAGAGTGACATGATACGTCCGGCAACTTTTCCTACCCAGCTGGCGGATTCGCGCCGAATGGCGGGCTTTTCAAAGCCCGCCCGAGCCGTTCGGCAGCTGCAAATTCCCTCGGTGGACGCTGTAGACCCAAAGAGCGCGAGCCTAGATGGCATGAGATTGAGGGACCTAGAGCAGGACGTCGGCCGGCACCATATAGAGGCCAGCGTCGAACATGCGTTGCTTACCTACCGTTGGCTGCAAGAGTGCTCCATACTCCAAATGATCATCAACTGTTTGTTGTGACGATGGTCGTCAGCGTGAGGGACGACGGGTAGTTGCCCTGCAGACCGTTGGCCTTGTTATTGGCTCTCTATCTTATACCCCTCGTGTCCACCGTCCCACTTGGAGCAGTCCGTGCCGGGGGACCAGGGCTAAAACGAAGTTCCGAAATGAGTATCGCGGTGGAGTCATCTGCGCGCGGCTATCGTGGTGGCCTCTGCAAGCGGAAGTGGACCGCCGGACATGTCCATCGCCATGTGGTCAGTCTGATCACGAATTTGCGTACGGATGATCGTTCTGGGGGTGTCTTGATGTTGTACAGGCTGTGTAGTTGGTCGCGTGTCCCGCCGAGGAGGCAGAGGGTAGTCACTGTGATGCGAGAGCTGCTCAACCTGCCGACGCATTGGAATCGTCGCAGCTCGATTCTGAGGCACCCGGAGGATGGGCATCCGCGGTTAAGCTTTGGCCGGTTGCAAGCTCATCGAGGTCAGACGAGGCGTGATTCGTGGGCGAGACTCGTGCGTCGCAGATTCCACGCCGCTCTAGCTGCAAGCAGGTCTAGTAGGATGCGCGACGGCAGACGGCACCGCTAAAGCGCGTCGGTGACGTTCTCGGGCCTTTCGCTCTGGCTCCACTCCCAACCTGCGAGACTTGGGCGCGTGCCAGCCGGGCGGCGAGGGCAGCCGGGGCCCGTGGTGGTGGCAGAGACTCAGAGTACCTCTAGTGTCGCGAGCAACGTCCCACCGTGGGTAGCCCGGCGAGGCAAGCCCCGGCGCCGGGAGACTCGTCGAGCATCAGGGTGACTGGCGCATCAGCCGAAAATCGCTCACCCGCACCCGCTTGCCTGTGCGTGTCGCACCGAGCGCGGGCGTGTTTCGCTGGTGCCCACACGTTCGCGGTGCCGTGCCCAGCGCAACGCCCGTCGAAGCTCTGGGGCAAGCAGCATTAAGATTTGGACCAGCCGCTGACGATTGGCGGCCGCGCCCGCGCACCGGCTGTCGTCTCGAGCTCTGCTTTCCATTTATTCTGTCCACGCTCGCCCGCTTTTGCAAAGCTTCCCTCTCGTTACAAGAGATCGCGACATCACTCTCCACTCCAGCCAACCGCAGCGACCATTGAGTTGGGCATCGCTACAGGGAGGGTTATGTCAGCTCCGCGTGTGAGCTTCTCGGACAAAGACATGGAGAACGGCGGTGAAGGCGCGGAGAGGTAGGCACCATCACCATCACTACCACTGTCCAGAGAGACTCGCGGCGGCGACCCTCGCAGCTGCTGTCTCGGCGGCCCATTCTGCCATCGCCAAGGCGTCAAGAACGAACGAGTGTGTGCTGACGGTCAGGAACAGGTCGCGCAAGTGGTCGCAGGCGCCCGGCGACATCAACGATCTCGGTATGTTTACCACCCCAACAACAGCTTCACGCTCGCGAGCTATCCGCTAACATGTCACTTCCAGACGAGTACACCGCACTTCAGAAGTACATTTCTACTTACAGAGATCCCAATGCCGCCGAGTCGGGCGAGGAACAGAACAAGGACGCCGAGGATTCCGGCAAGGGCAAGGCCTGGTGGCAGGTGAGCATTGATTGCCACCCTCCACTTTGTCCTTAGCATATGCTGACAGCCATTAGTTCTGGAGATCTGGCTCGTCCAGCCAGGCTTCCGCCAAGGATGAAGGCGTTGTGCCCGAAGAGTGGCTAAATGCCGACATCAAGCAGGGTATCAGCAACCAAGATGTCGAGACCCGGAGAAAGCGGATGGGTTGGAACGAAATCGTCACGGAGAAGGAGAACTTGTTCCTCAAGTTTCTCGGTTTCTTCACTGGTCCTGTCCTCTACGGTATGTCTTCCCTCCCCTCACCCACCCGGCCTCGAGGCAGATTGCGACCGCAATGCTTTTTCCGCGGGCGGCTTTGCCTTTTTCGCCAGATGCGGAGCTTCGAGCTACGGGCGCATGAAGCTCTCCCCGCACCCACCAAGCTTCAGAGCGCCACGGCTAACGTGATGGTGCAGTCATGGAGCTTGCCGTCCTCCTCGCTGCCGGTCTGCGTGACTGGGTCGACTTCGGTGTTATTATCGGTATCCTGCTGCTGAACGCCTTCGTCGGCTGGTACCAGGAGAAGCAAGCCGCCGATGTTGTTGCCAGTTTGAAGGGTGACATTGCCATGAAGGCAGTTGTCATCCGTCAAGGTCAAGAGCAAGATATCAAGGCCCGTGAGCTGGTCCCTGGTGACATCGTCGTCATCGAGGAAGGCCAGACCGTCCCGACTGACTCCCGCCTGATCTGCGACTATGACCACCCCGAAGACTTCGATCGGTACAGGGAGCTTAGGGAGCAACATGCCCTCAACCCTGAAGAGGACCCGGCTGGCTCTGAGGAGAAGGAGGGCGAGGAGGAGGATGAAGGTGTCGTCCACCAAGGCCACTCCATCATCGCCACCGACCAGTCTGCCATCACTGGCGAGTCTCTTGCCGTCGACAAGTTCATGGGTGACATGGTCTACTACACGACAGGTTGCAAGCGTGGCAAGGCCTACGCCGTCGCCGTCACCTCTGCCAAGTACTCGTTCGTCGGTCGCACTGCTACGCTGGTCCAGGGTGCCAAGGACCAGGGTCACTTCAAGGCTATCATGAACAACATCGGTACTTCGCTCCTCGTCTTGGTCATGTTCTGGATCGTCGCCGCCTGGATTGGTGGCTTTTACCGTCACCTCGGTATCGCGACTCCAGAAGAGTCCTACAATTCGCTGCTCTACTACGTCCTGATCCTGTTCATTATCGGTGTTCCGGTCGGTCTGCCAGTCGTGACTACAACCACTTTGGCTGTCGGTGCTGCCTACCTGGCTAAGCAGCAGGCTATTGTCCAGAAGCTCACGGCCATTGAGTCGCTTGCCGGTGTGGATATCCTCTGCTCCGACAAGACTGGTACCCTCACTGCCAACCAGCTCTCTATCCGTGAGCCGTACGTCGCTGAGGGCGAGGATGTCAACTGGATGATGGCCTGCGCTGCCCTCGCTTCGTCCCACAACATCAAGTCTCTCGACCCTATCGACAAGGTCACCATCTTGACCCTGAAGCGTTACCCCAAGGCCCGTGACATCCTCAAGGACGACTGGAAGACGGAGAAATTCACTCCCTTCGACCCCGTTTCCAAGCGTATTACGACCATTTGCACTCTCCGCGGCGACCGCTTCACCTGCGCCAAGGGCGCCCCCAAGGCTGTCCTGAACCTGAGCGAGTGCTCCAAGGAGACCGCCGACCTCTTCAGGGACAAGGCTACCGAGTTTGCCCGCCGTGGTTTCCGTTCGCTCGGTGTCGCCTATCAGAAGAACAACGATCCGTGGGTCCTCCTCGGGATGCTCAGTATGTTCGACCCTCCACGTGAGGACACTGCACAGACTATCATTGAGGCCCAGCAGCTTGGCGTTCCCGTCAAGATGCTTACGGGTGACGCTATTGCCATTGCCAAGGAGACTTGCAAGATGCTTGCTCTCGGTACCAAGGTCTACAACTCTCAGAAGCTCATTCACGGTGGTTTGTCTGGTTCTACCCAGCACGACTTGGTCGAGAAAGCCGACGGTTTCGCCGAGGTGTTCCCCGAGCACAAGTACCAGGTCGTCGAGATGCTGCAACAGCGTGGTCATCTGACTGCCATGACTGGTGACGGTAAGCATTCACAATCATTCTCAAGATCTCAACTACATATACTGACAGTTTGTAGGTGTCAACGACGCTCCGTCTCTCAAGAAGGCTGACTGCGGTATTGCTGTCGAGGGTTCCTCCGAAGCTGCCCAGGCCGCTGCCGACATTGTCTTCCTGGCCCCAGGTCTCAGCACCATCGTCTTCGCCATCAAGACCGCCCGCCAGATCTTCCAGCGCATGAAGGCTTACATTCAGTACCGTATTGCTCTGTGCCTGCATTTGGAGATCTACCTGGTCACTTCCATGATCATCATCAACGAAACCATCTCTGCCGAGCTCATTGTGTTCATCGCTCTGTTTGCCGACTTGGCCACCGTCGCCGTCGCCTACGACAATGCGCATTCCGAACAGCGTCCAGTCGAGTGGCAATTACCGAAGATCTGGGTCATTTCCGTCATTCTTGGTATTGAGCTCGCTCTCGCTACCTGGGTTGTGCGCGGTACCATGTTCCTGCCCAACGGGGGTATCGTCCAGAACTTCGGCAACATCCAAGAAATTCTCTTCCTCGAGATCGCCCTTACAGAGAACTGGCTTATCTTCGTCACCCGTGGTGGCAAGACCTTCCCATCCTTCCAGCTCATTGCCGCTATCGCCGTTGTCGACGCTCTCGCTACGCTCTTCTGTATCTTCGGTTGGCTCCACCCCGAAGTTGAGCAACGCCCCCTGCCAAACCCGATGGGTGGCTTCTACCTGGACCAGCGTCGCGACGGTCAAACCGACGTCGTCACTGCCGTCGTTATCTGGGCTTATTCTATTGGTGTCACTATCATCATTGCCATCACCTACTATCTCCTCAACATCATCCCAGGCCTCTCCGACCTTGGTCGCCAGAAGCGCAACTCCCACGACACCCAGATGGAGAACATCATCGGCCATCTCAGCAAGCTCGCCATCCGACACGAGAAGGATGAGACCGGTGAGGGCAAATGGTCACTTGTCGCCAAGACCAACGACGACGAGGATGATGATTAGGCGATCGGCATTTCGCCTGAGTCACCATCTTGTTTTGCGCGATAAAGATACCACAATGAAGAAGAGTCAAACAGTGTGTTACTACACCGCGAGAAGGAGAAGTGTGTAGCCTTCCGTTTCCCATTGGAAAGGCGCACTGTACATAATACCGATATCCGGGTAGATTTTCGTATCGTGGAATTAATTCAAAGTCACTACATTCTCCTTTTCCTATCATCTTTGTTCTCAGTCGTTGGCTCGTTAAACATCGTGCTGTCTCACCGGCTGTCTTTTCGAGGCTGGCTCTGGAAATAATGTCGACCCCCGCACATTCTCGGCCTTCGAGCGGCAAAGCATTGCCCTTGGCCGGCATACCTAATCAGTACAACAGGTGGCGTTGCATTGGTGTCTTCCTGAGCCGAACCACTCACTACTTTGATGTACAAGTCAGAGTTCATCATGTCTCTCTATCCCGGCGTCGCGCTCGTCACCGGCGCTGCCTCTGGTGAGTCGAGCGCCCCTGTCGAACCCAACCACATTCCAATATTACCTTAGAAGCAAGTAGCACAACTAACCATAAAAAAACCCGTCTCCCTCAGGCATCGGTCAAGCAACAGCCATCTCCTTTGCCAAAGAAGGCTGTGCTCGCATCGTCATCGCCGATGTCAACCTCTCGGGTTTGCGAGAAACAGAAGCGCAGATTGAGAAAGAATATATACCTGCTGCGGCGGATCCCTCTGCTAGCTGCGAGGTTCTCGCGGCGGTGACTGATGTCTCGGATCCGGATTCTGTTCAGCATCTGATCGATCAGGCCGTGGAGAAGTTCGGGAGGGTTGATTATGTGTGTAATGCTGCTGGTACGTACACCACACCCCTTTCCCACAAGTCCTCACCAGGCGAAAAAGCGAGGAGGGTGCCTTGGGTACGTTACTACGTGTCGCAATGCTCATGGCTGAAATGTCTTTGCGTGGCGGCGAAACAATAGGTACTCTAAGCAACAACGAACGCTCCGATGCCACGTCTCTGGAAGAATTCGATCGGATTAATAGTATCAATTACCGCGGCTGCTGGCTTTGTTCGCGGGCGCAGATCCGCCAGATGCTGAAGCAGGAGCCGGGGCCCACGCATGATGGACGGCCGGGGAATCGAGGGAGTGTGGTGAATATTGCGAGTCAATTGGGGATTGTGGGACGGCCGGCTGCTCGTGAGTTGTCCTTTGTTTTCGTTCGTGTTGGGAGAGGAGAGGAGGGGAGAAGAACTGATTTTCTATGTGCGGTAGCGGCGTATTGTGGCTCGAAGGCTGCGGTGATGAGTTTGACGAGGTGTGATGTAGGTCTTGCTCTTGGGTTAAAAGGCTGTTTTCTGTGTGTGAGAGGTGATGGCTGGCTAACGGAGAATACCGACAGGCTATCGATGTACTCTTACTATTTCCTCACACTCTCACACACCCCATCCGGCACTGACAAACCCCCACAGTATTCGAAAGACAACATAAGGATCAACTGCGTCTGCCCGTGCGTCCCCCACCATCCCTTCCCTTCCCTTCCTTCCCCCCCTCTCCCCCCTTTCCCTCCGACTTCCCACTTAAGACGACGCGAGCGCATACATACTTACAGTCCCCACCACCACCACAGCGGCGTAATCGACACCCCAATGACCAGACCAAATATGGACGTCCTCGGCCCCGCCATCTCCATCGCGCCGATGAACCGCGCAGGCACGGCGCAGGAAGTCGCGGACTGCGTGCTTTTCCTCTGCAGCTCGAAAGCGACGTTTGTGCAGGGCTCGGCTTTGGTAGTTGATGGGGGGTATGTGATTAACTGAGGGAGATAGGTGGGTAGCCGGGATAGGTCTAGTGAGGTAAGCAGGTAGGTAGATTGCGGTATCTAGGCTGATATAAAGCTGAAGCTTTTGAGGGCGTGATCGCGGCTGCTAGCGGTGGTGTCGCTGCCAGGGGTATTCCAGCTCGAATGTTCTGGTGGCCATACACTTTTACCGGATTGCCAACAGAGTAGCGGATAGTCCTCCAATGACCGGCGCTGCTGCTACCAGAGCGGACGAATTTGCCAAAGGTCTGCCATCATGCGCATGGCGATCCCAACCGCTTTCTACGTTCTTGCTTGGATCTCTCCCGTTTTATGTCTTGCGAAAGGGACGAGAAGGACGAGTACCATGGGGCTGAGCTTGAGATTGATAAGATAGAGCGATGTCGTCGATGTGAAAGAGCTGAAGCTGGAAGTGAGTGTCGGTGATGCCGGTAAGGAAATCATCCACGTGCGCTGATCAGAGCGTCGAAAGCTCCAAAGGCTTGTGAGCGACTGAGTACGTTGTTGATTGTGAGAGACCATGTTCTGGTGCATCACTAAGGTGAAATTCCATACGCAATGCTAAGGATTCGTTATCTCAGAGCCCCTGGCCTCGAAGGTCTCGTTTGACAGAAAACGTTGCTGATTTGCTCACAGAATGTCTCCATATGAATTCCACGACGAAGCCGCCAGTCTTCTATCTCTCGTACCTTACGACTCCCATCTCACATCGCAACACGACGCTCAAGCAGTCTTTCCACCTCCACGTCCTCCCTCCACCTGACCGTCCCCCTGAGCCTCCCCCTGCAGCAGCGACGGTGGCTGGGGCGGCCTATACGGCACATAACCCCCCCACAACTCCTGCGGCTCCGGTTCCGGCTCCAGCCGCCCCTCCTCCCTCACCGACTGCAAACCCGGCGAAGACAAGAACGGCGAGCTCCCCTGCTCATACCTCGGGGGCGCCGTCCCCGCCGAAGATGACATGGCCGGACTATTGTTGACCGTGCTCGAACCCTCGAGCTCGCTCTTGCACCCGCTGGCGTGGCGCTGCGTGGCGACGGGGTAGCTATCGAGTTCGGGCGCGCGGCCGTCGGGCGGGGCGTGGCCGACTTGGTGGCCAAATTTCTCGTTTATGGCTGCCTGGTTGTAGTCGTCGTTGTGGTTTGGGGTTAGGGTTGCGAGGCGCGTTCGACGGCGGCGGCGGAAGAGGAGATAGGTGAGGAAGGAGCAGGCGAGGATTGCGGCGGGAATGCCTGTTGCGATGCCGATTATTAGGCTGAGGTGGGGTGTTGAGGCTTTGGCATTGTTGGAGGAGACGGCGTTGATGGGTGTTGGGGTGGGGGTGATTGTTGAGAACATGATGATTGTGGAGGTGACGCCGTTGGTTCCTGTGGTGACTGCTGAGGAGGTGATTGTGGAAGGGGCTTCGGAGGTAGAGGAAAGGGATGTTGTGGCAGAAGAGGAGGTCGAGCTGCTCGAGGTCGCTGCCGATATCGATGTCGTGGATGACAGCGGCTCCGTACTGCTAGCTGATGACACCGTGCTAGACACCGGTAAAGACCACGTCGACGCGGTATCGGAGGTCTGAGAAATTGACGTATGACTTGTAGATATCGCTGAAGGCGCCGAGGTCGCCGACCCAACACTAGAGATGAAAGCAACCTGACTACCCTTAGGCAGAGAGAAACCCTCGGTATCCGACTGCTCACAGCAATCAAACGACCCTATCAACCCGTCAGCACAACTCAAAAATCCTACCCTTCCCATGAAGAAACCCTACGATCGCCATCACAGCACCAGCTCCCATCCGCACACTGCAAAATCGCTTCATTGCCACTAGCAGTATCGCCCTGCGTGCACAGATCCGGGCAAGTGGAATTCGACCACCCTTGATCCGTACAGGTGTATCGGCCATAGTAATCCGCGTTCTCGAGGTAGCAGAGCCCATTGCTCAGGCATGCCCACTGGTACGGACAGCATGCTCCGCCGTCTGAAGAGCATGCCGCCATGCCGTCTGCGAGGTCGCCATTGGGGTAGTAGCAGTTCTGAGCGGCTGAGTGAAGGGCGTGAAGGGTGAAGATTGCGAGGGCTGCTGGTGTTGTTGTCGTCGTCGACGATGGCCAACGCATCTTCAGTGGTTGTCCAGCTTGGTTGGTTTCGTGAGTCTTAAGCATCCGTCGAACTGGTCAAGACGGAAAGTGAAGTACCAGAAGAGATAGAGAGGCGAGTGAAGACGGAGATGCGCGTAATGTTTGCCGGTAGGACGTCCGCACCGACCAAGTTTTTTCCCCAAAAGCTTTGACGTTGTTTTGACGAATCCGGCAGTCGCGCATGATGAGCTTCGTGTGACCTTTTGGCCACCGGCGCCTCGGCTGCTCCTTGACACGTGAGGTAGGTCTTGCACACTTTCTTCAGTCGTCTCTCATGACATTCCCTTCGATCGAGTATTATACGGACCAGATACAAACCTCGCACTGCCCGCTCTCCTGACCTTCAACACCTCACCGTGCCCTCTCTCCTGACCTCGCTCAACCACGGTGAACCTCTACTCATCCCCCAACGTAACATTCCTTCCATCAACCTCCTCACACCCTAGTCACCAGACCTCGGCGCGGACACTGACGTAGGCAGGAGTCTCGGGAAGCCGCATCCCCGTGCCACAGCAGAACAGTCATCCCAACAACCGCCAAAGCCCGACCATCGACAACATCGCCACAAACCCCAATCAAAGATCCCCTAGATCTGCGGCAGAAGTAATTCGCCAGTAAGACCAAAAAAATCCGCGTAAGTAGCCGTGGACAGGTACTGTAATAACAGCAGTCTCAAGTCTGAACAGCCCCTGTAGTGTGTGCTTGATGAAACGGCGGGCTTCATCCTAGACGACGACAAGAAAAATTCCTGCAAAGCCTGCTATATTTCCAAGTGCCCGTGGGAAAGAATCATAACCTAAGAGAACAGGTCAAATATCCTTTGGGGAGCTTGGACGAAGTTCGTACCTGTACGTACAGTACGTACGTCTTTGCCCGCTAGCGCTTCTATGCCGGATGCCGGGTTAAAACTTCCGTTCCTTTGACGATCTTGTTGGCAATTCAGTAATGCCATATCTCAGCTTCACAGACGCGCCTACGGAGTGGGTTATTGTGCAGGGGCTCTTTACAGCGCAAATCCATAAATACAGCTCCTTGGGAAGAAAATGAAAAGTTGTGTTCATAATTTCTGCATGTCATTGCCACTGTCCTTGCCAAGGCCTCTTGCCGCAAGCAGGATCGGATAAGGCTAGGAGTTACATACGTTGCACGAAGGAGCCGCTACAACGCGCCTTGTACGGGCGACCAGTCCTCCTTCGAGGGAAGCGTTTGATAAGAGGGAGTCGTAATTGGGATTTCCCACGGTAATAGCAACATTGCCTCTCTCTCCGTTCTTGCCAAGCCCCTCCCCTCATTCTTCGCTACTGTCCGCTTTCTCCAACCCTAAGATTCCTCTACGCCATCCTCAGTTCAATTTCCGTTTCCCTTGTTTCAAAAGTTCGGATAAAACACCGCGCGCCTCGCTAGTAGTAGTATGCATGCCCACGTTCGTTTTCATACCCCATTCAGACAGCAAGAGAAACCTAATATCGTAGGGAAGAAAAGATTAGGAAGGTTGGGGCCCCACATCCTCCATCTTAGTATCTTCTTCTACGGCAGCGCCGAGATGATCTCCGGCTTTTCGTTCTTCGGACGAGGAAGAATGCTGGAGAGGCGGCAGACCAGGTCCAGAAGTCGCGGAAGCCGGCGAGCTCTCGCGGTCACCTTTGATATCGCCTTGGGTCTTTTCCTTGGGCTTGTGTCGTTTGCTGTATTCGCTTAGACTCATCTTCTTGGTTTTCATTGGGCTTTGCGCCATTGCGCTGGAGACCGAGGGCGAGAAGAAGGGCGTGGAGCCAGTTGTGCTGGCAGGCGATTGAGCGCAGGCGCCAGTGAGACTCTGTCCGACGCCGGCTGAGAGAGAGGGTGGGGCGCCGAAAGGATTCGTCTGAGGTGGTGGCATCTCGACGTGCATTTCGGGCTTGTTGCTGTGAGCCGCGGGAGAAGGCGCCTCAAGCGACGCAGGTATATCGACTGGCCATGGCGGCGCAGGCGGATCTGCAGGAGGATGCGAAGTGCTAGCATTCCCGGTGGGCGACATAGATCCCTCAGACGCTTGTTCCGGCACTGCCTCTTGATCCTCAGGCACATCCTCCATTGGGACATCCTCAGGTTGAGGATGCTCCGTAATCCGCGGTTCGGCTTCCACAACAGCATCCTTCGACGTCTGGCTTTGTGGCGAATCAGGTCTGCCGGGCGGTGACTGTCGGGCTGGTGCACCCGCAGAGGCAGACGATGTTTTGGCGGCCTTCAACTCAGCACGCTCGTTCTCCAGCCGAGCATTGCGGCATGCGAGACGATTGAGCAGGCGCTGTTGGTTGGATACGAACTTCAGGCGCGGAGAAGGCGGAGACATCACCGACCCTTGTTGGATACCTTGGTCGGTCATGTCGCACTGGCTGGCTTGGTCGACATACAAAGGCTTCGGTCTTGGTACGGTCTTGTACACTACCTTTGTCGGGACCTTTTGACCAGCCGCGCCTCTTGGTCGTTTGCTGTTGCCGTTCGCGGTTTTGGAGGCTGGCAAGCCGACTGGCCGTGAGGTGCTTGCGTCAGCTGACGTGTTCCGCTGGTTACTGAAGCCAAGCTGCTTCGACGTTCCAGGATTGGGTGTGTTCAACGCCGAGCCTGCACTGCTGCGTTTCTTCCTCGCCTTGCCGTTTTCTTCCTCCGCTTGTCGCTTGAACATCTCTTCCTCTTTCTCGAGCTTCTTGCGCTCGCGTGCAGACAGCTCTGGCATCGTTGTTGATCCGTTCGCAGAGTAATGGGTATTTGGAGTAATATCACGACTTTCTGAGTCTCGTCCGCCAGATCCAGATGTTGATCGTGAGTCGGTGGGCTCATCATCCGGTTCGATCTTGCGCGCTTCGCTGCCTGAGCGGCTATTGAAAGCGTGGGTGTTCAAAGGAGAGATGTGTTGTCCTGCCTTCTTCTTTCTGCCCTTCGGCATCTTTACCGGCTGCGCCTCCTCTTCGTAGCTAGGAACTGCGACCCTACGGTCGAAGCGGGACATGGCGCACTCCGTCGGTGGACGATTGCAGGCGCATGGACCGCAATTCGACAGTACGGTGGAGACCCACGTGCTCAACATGTCCATATCCCTTGTGGAGAGCGGGCTATTCTGAACGCCATGTATCTTCTCCGGCAGGGTTTCTGCGGTATCCCACCCAACAGCAATCTCCGTACCAGGATCAATCTGTTCGATCGCCATGAAGCAGAAGCGATAGTCGGTTGCGTCCGTGACCAACACTCGCAGGTCAGCGTTGGGCTGGCAGCTCCGGCGTATGTAGCGTAGCTCAGTGCCTTCGTTGCGCGCATCGACGTAAATCGGCAGTAGAGGGTGAAAGAAGACAAATGGCTCTGGATGTCGTAGCAGTGGCCACCGGTTCGCTGGATCAGCTTTGTATTCGTCCTTGAAGCCGACGTGACCTTTCAGCTCGCCAATGTAAGCGCCACTCGGCACGGGTTCGTCGACGCTGACTGACTTCCACACTGGAGCGTTTCCATTCACATCGCGGTAGCTCTCGTCCTGTTGCGGAAGGATGCGGACTTGTGCCTTGCCTGGTATGTCATCGAGCTCTCCGTCCCATCGCGACAATACCTGGCTCTTGTCCAGGCCATGTGTCTCTCGGAAGCTGTCTTCTGGAGCGCGTAACCATTCTGAGAGAGCGTTCGTGACGCCGATGTCGTTGTGGAGGTTGGCCCGAGTAACGTTCCATTCGTCTTCGCCGTAGCAGCGAAAGAATTCCGGTGAATAGAGCTCGATCGGCGTCTCGGGTGATTGCGACACACTTCGGCGATGGCTAGCGTGCGTCGTGGTACGCTTGCGGGCGTGGCCTCTGTTTGGGCCGTTGGATATCGAATCTGATGGACGGTGGCTAGTCTTTGGTCGCTTGGCGGGTGGTGGTTGATCGCGTGGGCTTGCGCTGTTCCGATCCTGTCTGATCTTGTCCACGGGCCAGCCATTAGTATAGGCGACGGGCTCCTTGACCTTTTTCTTATGACTTTTGGCCGCAGGCCGTTTAGCACCGTTCGCAAAGACATCCTGCTGCTCACGCTTTGCGCGTTGTCGCGAGTTGGCAGCGTCTTTGTCTACCGGGCGCGGTCTGCACTCAACGCAGAAGTGCTGCAGGTCGGCCGGCAGGTCTCGCCCTTCGTACTCTGGATAATAACAAATGATGTGATTCCATCTATTGCAGTCGTCACAGCCGACAGTATTGCCGTCATCGTCGCTGTATCCGCAAAAGCAGCTTATCTGGCCATCATCCTCTTGCGCGCCGTCTACCGGCGACACGGCATAACGGCGATCCTGCGAGAACGCGATATTGTGCAAATGTGGAGTGGGTGCGAGGTATGGGTGCCCGGGAATACTCGTGGCAGGGTCAAAGGTTTCTGTCATGCTATCGCGCCGGTCGGGGTGCAGTTCGAGGGTGGGCTTAAGTGACAGAATCTCCGCCGGCTCTGCGTCGCATGACTGAAAGGCCACGGTCCTTGGTAGCTTGTTGGTCGTGAAGCCGCCAGCTGTCGACTCCGCCGAGTATACCGGATTTCCTGCTGAAGTGACACTGCTAGCGACTCAACGAAGGGCGCTCTGAGACGTAGGAGTAGGCTGTGGTGTAGGGCAAGGTGCCCCTTTTGGGCGGCAAGAACGCTCCTTGTCGACTCTCCGAATGTCCAAGGTGTGTGTGAAGGCGATGTGGTCGAGCATGAGAGTCTTGTCGATGGTGTGCAAGGTCGCGGATTGGCCCAAAAGGCGCCCGTGGGATCTGAGGGGTCGCGAACACACGGTCAACGTCGGCGGCCGGCTCTTACTGTGTCCCTGTCCCCGGCTGTCGATGGCGCAACGTATCAGTGATGATCAAAGACGGCCTCGGGGTGGATTGTGAGTGTGTCAGGGTGATTGAATAGGAAAAGTGGAGGATGACTGAGGCGAGGAGACTGCGGTGCACCACAGAGCAGAGATGCGAGCCTTTGCGTCGGCTTGGCCTCTGAAACGCACGGACCATGAGCGACTCGTCAAAGCAGCCAATCAGCGACGACTGACAAAATGGTCGGTGCGGCACCATGGCCGCCGAGCTGTCCCGCCACCTGCACACCGGAGAGCATCAACCATCCTTCCTCTGCTTGCCTCAGCCGGGGCAGGGCGATACCGGATACATGACGCTGCATCCTGTGGCCGAGGCAGCGTCGGAAGCCTCTGTCGTGTCGCACAAACCATACATCTCAGCATGTATAGTAGATAATAGTGTGCGGCGTGCTGGAGGGAAAGCTGTGATGAGGTCAGGCGAGGGAAGAGTTGATCTTGCAGCGGACGATGATAAGAGCGGACAGCGGGGTCGAGAGTTGAGGAGGTTGACCTGTCTCACACAGCCCAGACGGGCATGGCGTCGAGCTTGTAGGATGCGCCGCTGCAGCTCCCAGCAAATCAGATGACCGACCGCTCTGGCCTAGCGCCGGCGAGGGAGGCCTGAGTGTGGGAGTCATCTGCGTCTTTTTCTGCCCGCTCTACCTACCTCCTACTCATAATCAACTTCCCCGCCTGCCAGCGGCGGTGACGACGGTGGCGAAAAGACTGGACGTGTCCGTTTGGGAAGGTGTGAGGTGAATGCGAGTTCCCTGTGCGGTCGACTCGCAGCGAGATGCAGTTGCGTGGGATTTGGTCGAACCTGGGAAGCGCGCGTGACACGAGCCTCAGGCTCGGACATCTGTCACGTATCCCATCCGACTGCTCGTTCAAGAGCAGGAAAGTCGAGTTGATCGATTGCGAGGATGGCGACAATACCCTTCCTGTCGGTGTACTGTATCAAGCCGTTCAACGAGTTGGGTACCGCCTTCCCGCGGTTGTCCTTCAGCACGACCAAGAGATCTCCTTGAAAGCGTTCTTTCGTCCGAGTTTGCCTGCCCCCAGAAATGCCGCCACCGTCCTTTCTACCTGCATCTTGTTGGCGCCTTAGCGATGAATCACCGAGGTCCCCGTGAGGATACACTACCTTTCCTTCTGGACCCACGTGACATGCCTACCGAAAGTCGATACTCCCGTCGGCCTTCTGTAGAGTATACCAACGCTTGAAAGCGAGAGAACTTACAAATTTTGACCTACACTTCCTAGCATACCGGCCAGGGTTCTGGTAGAACGCATCTGACGTGCGTACAAGTCTCACAATTCCGGGGACTCGAGTCTGGCTTCCCCTGGCACATTTCCATTGATGAACTCGCCAAACGAACGCGCGCAAGACGAGGGCAAAAGAGCGAAAGTCTGCTCGAGCTCTAATATGGCGTGCGTACAGTTGCACACAACGAGAAGCACGACGTCCCGGGCTTTTGCGACGGACTCAGCTCGCCTTATCCAGGATTCGCGATGCGCGCCGAAACCAAAGGCCTTTTTGATTACAATTCAGTGGTGTATCACAGCTACGAACGCATCGTTGGACTGCTGGGTATTCGACTGAAAAGCACGACGAAGGTACAGTTCTATAGCAGAGCACTAGCACCGGCTTGTGCGTGGATGCTCTCGCGCTCTGTCGAGGCTATTTGGCAAGTTGCCTATTGCACTTCATGAAGGTCACTTTGCTATTTGTCTGCGAGACCTCACAGGAACTAGACACCACCAGGTCCCATGCACTGCCCAACAGGAAGCAGTAGCAACAACAATGATCTTCCACGATTCACGGTTGAGCAACTCCATCTTCTCGAACGTATCTCTTACGATCAATGTTCTCTCAGCGGCGAGGAACTTACGCGAGCACATATGGGGAAGACCATGAAGATAAGGTATGGAACAAGAGACCCCCTTTCTTCGCCCTCAGCGCCCAAGGATCAGCTCCCACGACACCTCAAACCAAGACTCACCCCTTAAGATCCTCCACCATCTCGCGCCTTCTTCACAAACATCCAACACCGCTCTCAAATGCTTCAACAACAACTCTCCCTCATCCTCCCTTCCCCTCTCTAACCATTCCCCTCTTCCTCCCACACAAACTCCAAAATCGCAAATCTCGACCCCGCCGGCTGCTGCAAACCCCGGAACACGAACCGCGAATCGGCAGCCTCAAACAGGTCCTCCCACTCTTGCAGCGAGCGTTCGTGGGCCTGGAAGAGATAATGCATGGCCACGTCGTGGATTCTAGCCGGAGGGGCGGAGATCGGGTTAGTCAGTCAGTGTGATGGGGAGCAGCTGCTTCGTGGACGGGTTCGTCTTGTTTGGGAAGGGTGGAGAGGGGAAAGGGGGGAAAGGGGGTTGTCTGTTATGTCAGTTCCGGGGTGGGGAAGGAGTTCGCATTTACCGGGTATTCTTCTCCATCTCGATCGAGATGCTGCCAGGAGCGCGTAGCACTGCGTCCATGACGAGGACTCTGCTAGTCCCGGGTTTCAGGGCCGGTATGAGAGCGCGGAGAATAAGTATGCATTCCTGGTCGGGCCTTGACGGTGTTAAGGATCAAACGTCAGCTGGACGAGACACTGTGTGTGTGGTAATGTTGAAGGAAACCCGGTCAGAAAGGTCTACTCCCCCAATTAGGGGCACTCACCAGTCATGCAAGACCCAGCGAAACAAATACACGTCCGCCCCCTGAACCGGCTGCGGCTCAAACATATCATGCGGCATGAAGCTCACCCGCGACTCATGGCTCGTCTCCGCCAGCGCGACCGTCTCCGGCAAATCCTGCACCACGACCTTCAACTCGGGAAACCGCTCAACCAAAGCCCTTGCCGCAGCCCCCGTCGAACCCCCAAGATCCACCACCACTGACTCACGCCCCTCTTCTCCACCTCCCCCTCCAAGCTCCCCCCAAGGAAACCCCTCCACCAAAAACCCCAACCTCAAATCCCCACTCGTAGCAAAAACCCTCATCATCGCCGCAAAATTCCCCGCACGCTCAGGCTCCCTCTGCAAAACCTCCCAAAACGTCTCTCCAAAAGCCAACTCATACGCCGAAACCCCTCCATCGCCTCCACCTCCTCCCGCAACAGCTCTCGAGGCTCCCTGCACGAGCAAAGCATCCACTGCCCGCCTGTGCGCCGGGAAAATATCCGTGAAGAGCGTGGAGAGGAAGGATCGCACGTCTTCGTCTTCGGCGATGATGCGGGAAGCTGGGGAGTGTGTGAGCAGGCCCGAATCCGTCTCGCTGAAGATACCGTTGGTGATTGCGTAGCGGAGGTGGCGTTTGAGGGAGGCTTCTGCGATGCCTGTTTGAGTGGCGAGGGCGGCGTAGGTTATGCCCTTGTAGTCGTTGTCATTGTCCTTGTCGTGGCTCAGGGGCACGCGGCGCGCAAGGTCCAGGCGGGCGATGAGTTCGTAGTAGACGAGTTGCTGGGACTGTAGAGTTTGGGAGACGATCAAGTCCCGCGGATCGCGGAGGGTGTTGAGGAGTTCTTGGGCGGTAGAGATTGCGGAGGCGTGCGCGAGGGCTGGCGAGAGGGTTTGCGACTGCTCTGGAGGGGACCGTCCAGGGGTCGTGGCGGAGAGGTCGTGGTGCTGGTGGTGGTGTTCGAGCTCGGCGATATGCTGCTGGAGTTCTGCGGCGAGGGCTACGAGGCGGCTGGGTTGTGCCATCTTGCTGTTTTAGTGCACTACGGTATATTGGTCTACTCCTTTGAATCCTCTTAGACAAGACCGGAGCTCCTAGAGTAGCACCGCGTCGTCCAGGTGGAGCATGACTGATATTCATACCGTTGGTTGGAGCTCAGCTTTGTCGCGCGGTCTTGGGAGCGGTACTTGGGTGGGCGCAGTCAGCTTACGCTCTACCCTCAGCCGCAGTGTGCACCTCGGGTTTGTCGCTCTTTTCAGCCCCCACACTTGTAGCGATACTGATGTCGAGCCGAGAGCTGCTAGGGTGTCAGCGGCATGAAGGCCGAATCTCGTTGCCCCCCTCAAAGCCCGCGTAAGGCCTGGTCTAGCGCTCAGTCGTTTAGGTCAATAGCTGCTATAATACCCATACCTACCTTACCCAAAGCCAATTTTCTTCGAATCGGATCGAATGAAACGTCTTGAAAATGATGAGCAAGGCAGTAAGGTTCTTATGTGACAAAAGCTTTGCGAAAATCTGCCGCTACAATAATAGTAAGCTATCGTGAAAGCCGTAGAAATACGAAACCCCCCAGCAACTGTATTCATCGATGGGAGTCAAACCAGGCCAACGATCAGGCTGTGCTAAGTGTCAAAATTCAACTTCTGCGATCTTAATTGGCTACCTTCGCTGCAAGTCTACCAGCCATGTCTCGATCCACGCCTAGTTGTCGGATGTATCAGTTTTATCGCGGCAACCACAGCATACCCTTCTGATCGCAGCTGAAAGGCGAGAAGTTAACAGCGAGTTCCCTGAACATGGTCTTTACTCGAAAGTACGGTTCATGACGGACTTTGGTTTCGTCAGTACAGTATGTTTACAAGTGGTTCGTCCCTTCATCGTCTCCAATCCTAACAAGTCCTCTACCGCCCTTGGGTCCATCATCTACCTCAGTCAAAAGACCGGCCAAACGTCCCCAATACGTTCGTACTCGCCCTCCTTACCTCCGGCGCCGGCGCAGCCCCGTCCTCGTCCCCCGCACCACTCGACGCACTCGCCATCGAGCTTTCGCGCTCCCGACAGTACCGCTGCCACAGCACCGCATCACTCTCGCTGCTTTGCACGGACTGGATTCCTTTCTCACCGCGCGTGGTGGTGACGGCCTCGCTGTCGTAGGAGTCGGAGGCGGGCTCTTTGTTGCCGAAGCTGGAGGGGTCTCGGTGGGCGGCGGCCGCGGCGGCGACGGCAGAGCACCAGGGTTTGGGGGACTGGTGGGCGCGGGCGAAGATTAGGTCGACTTCCTCCAGGGAGCGGGAGCCGGTTTCCGGGTAGAGGATGTAGATTGTTGGTACGATGACGAAGTTGCTGCGTGGGTTGTTAGTTGGTGAGTCCGAAGAGAGGGGAGGAGCATGCGAGGGGAGCATGCGGAGGGGGAGGGGGCTCACGTGACGGCGAAGATAATATACGTCTTGTAGGTGACGTTGCCGAAGAGGACCGGCGTGGAGATGACGACGACGAAGTTGGAGAGCCAGTTCGCGGCGGTCGCGAGAGCATTGGCGGGGCCACGGGTAGAAAGAGGCGTGAGCTCGACCGCCCACATCCAACTCATGCCCTGCCAGCCGATGGAGAAGAACGAGCAGTAGAGGAAGAGGAAGGCGGCCATGACGTAGTGCGTCGTCTGCGTCCCAATATACGCCATTACGCAGAGCACGATCATGCAGACACACATGCCTGTGGCTCCGAACTGTAGAAGTGTTGGTTAGCATGATGGTTGCAGGAGGGGGCTTTGGTTGGTTTACCATAGTCAAGGCTCGGCGGCCCCAGAAGCGGTCGATACCAACGACGGCTGCGAGCGAGGTTACGAAGAATACCGTAGCGCAACAGGCTGCGAGCAAGAGGGCGATGTCGGTCTTGAATGCTAGCTGGGCATTGAACATGGTCCCGAGATACTGGATGAAGCTGGGAAAAGACGAATGTCAGTCGAGGGAACCCTCGTTACGAATAATGTGACGGGATGGACGCACAGGTTGACACCGGTGAACTGCTGCATGACTTGCAGCAGTACGGCCAGGATAGTCCGATGCAGATACCGATACTGGCCCATCTTGAAAGCCTCGGAGACCCGACCACTAGCCATATAAAGGATAGTGTTCTTGATCATTAGAAATTCTCGCTGGATATCCTCGTCGTCAGGAGAGATCTCGTTCAACGCGGACAGAGTGGCCTTCGCGGCGTGCTCGCGACCCGTGAGAACTAGGTAGCGCGGCGACTCCGGTAGAAAAAGGATCAGAAAGAGCGGCGCGACCGTGAAGATCGTACCGAGGCCGATGGGAGCGCGCCAGGCCAGCGTGCTGTCGAACCAGGAGAATCCGTAGTCGATCCAGTAGGCGATAGCTATGCCAGCCGTGATACATGAGCCGAAAGATACCAACAGCATCGTGCCCCGTCTGTGGGTCTTGAGGCACTCAGCCTGCCACGCTGGTACCGTCGAGGCAATGAAGCTACACGCTTTGTCAACGGTTACTCGGGCGTTATAAAGATGTGACGCACTAACCCGTTACCCAAGCCAGCTATGAACCTCCCCGCGATGTACTGGCCGAGACTGAACGTGGTCACCTGGATCGCCTTTCCAATAGTCATAATGACAAGGCCCAGAATGATGGTGCCCCGCCGACCGAGAATGTTACCGACGAAGATGGTGAGCATAGCCCCGACGAAGCATCCAAGATTCCATGTCGCGATCACTGTGCCGGCCACTCTGGCAATGCTGAGATCCATCGGATCGTTGAGTGCATTGATGCTGGGAAAGTATTCTCGGAAGGCATCGACGGTGAGGAGCCCGCCAATGTCGCCTTGACCGTATCCAAAGGCGACGAAGCAGAGACCGGAAGTGAGACCGATAGCGACGCGGAGCGAGGTCCCGCTCAAGCCCATGAAGCGCGCATGAGGTGTTGGAAGGCTCGGAAGCCTTGGAGTAATGGTCTCAACAGCCTTGAACTGCTCCATCATGTTGGCAGAGCTGTCACCAATCTGACGCCGAAGGAGAATGGTAAAGGGAACGGGGTAAGAAAAAGGACTCGAAGGACCAAGAGAATCGTCGTCAACCCACGATCATGTCATCCCGCCAGCCAACAGACTCTCCAACTCAGTATGAGGCTATTGATGAAAACAGCAAGGTATATGCAAGTACGGTAGGCCTCAGCAAGGCACGAGTCACGACCTTGCGGGACGTAGGATCTTAGGGACAGCGGATTTGTATGCAAGGCGGTCACAACATGCAGCATCCAAACCTGGCAAGCGGGCTCCGAGTGCATGCCACTTCCTACTGCGTATGGGTATAGCGTGCGGATGCCCAGTAACGCCTACCACGTATGTGCCACTGTGCCTGATGGAAGTTGTCGTCCGAATCCCTAGGGCCAGACCAGTACAAAAGCCATCGAGTCATTACGCTGGACGGCAGCCGCAGAAGAGATCCCTTGCGATCAGGAGCCAGCCAATGATTTTGCAGAGGACTTCTGGGACTCATCCATTTCAGTAGTAGAGCAAACGGATCACAACGGTCACCTGCATCTGAGAGGATGCCGCAGCGTGGGCGGTGCTGCCGGCTGCTAGTAAGCTTTGCAAGCGCGGCCGGCTATTGGAATCAGTGGAGATTTTGATTGGAGCTGCCGTGGCTTTTTGGGTTAAGGGTCACGAATCACAACTAACCCCTTCGCCGTTGTCTGCATGGCGAACATTCCCCGAGTAAACGTCTGCACAGTTTCGATGCTTCGATGCCCATCAGCATCTCAGCAACCCTGCAGCATTCTGCTGATCTCGATCCACGATCTCGTCACGCCGAGTGCGTGGAAAAAATAAATAAGAGATGATGAGCAGTGGTGGAAAGATCCACCTGTGGACAATGAGTCGTACAGCGCAGGCAAAGCGGGTTCATACCGTCGCTACCAGGCAAGACCTGGGCTGCCTGCTTACCCCAGTCTTCCCTCGATGCCAGCCGAAGCCTCGCCCGGTCCAGAATGTGATGAGAATGCTGAGCCGCAAGCCAATCGTGCTGTGCCACAGAGGCGTGGAATAATCCTCAAGTAGGGCTGAAGACCAGCGCTCCCAACGCCACGCCGCAAGGATCGCGCGTTTGTGACCAACATGTAGCATATTGTGTCTCCTCGCAAAAGGCACAGGAACCACGAATTCTGAGCCATCCTCGTGAACGACTGTGCCCTACTACTGCTCCACACGATTTTTCTCAAAAAGCTTTTCCACCATACTCCGACAAATCGGATGATAGAAGTCCTTGTTCGCCTCGAAAGCCCTCTCAGCCAACTTCCGACCACACTTTATCAACTCGCGGAATAAGGGCCTCACGAATTTCATCCTTCCCACTTTGCCCAAGAGCTCCGCCGTAGGTTCGTAGACACTCTTATCCCTCGCTTTCAAACCGAGCACGTAGAAGCGAGAGACGACCTCAATGTTCTTGGAGCCGGAATAGCCGTACGTGGAGCCCATCGTGTCGATAGCTTTGGGAGTCAGCGGCGTAGCCGAGCTCTGTAGCGTTTCGAGGAAGACCACAGACTGGTTTGAAGTGAAACCTTCGATGTCCTTCACGCTCGGCTTGAAACCAGACTCTTTGCCGCTGCTGAGCGCCTGCCACTTGTTGGCCAGCTCATAGCACTGGTCAGCCAGTTCCGTGTCGAAATCAGGTTTTGGTGGGAAACCTGGCTTGTAGAACCAGGTATCCCAATCCAGCTCCTGAAGTTTCTTACTCGCCTCTTCATCGTCTTTGAAGAAGTCAAGCAGGGTGCTTTTGAACTCATACGAGTCCACGGACCTCTCCTTGTAGATGGTGAAGTACCGCGGGATGAATCTGTCCCACTTTGCCTTCCCTATTAGCTTCTCTAGGAAGTACAGGAACGTGAAGCCTTTCTCATATGGGATGGAAGAGAAGGCGTCATCAGGGTCCTGGCCCTTGAGATCTGGTATTAATTTCGTGAACTCGTGCTCTTCACCAAATTGTTCGATGCTGTCGCTGAGAGCCTTCCAGCCAATTATGGCAGAGAAGTCACGGTACTTTTCACTCCCGTGTATAGAGGCCTGGATCCGACGCTCGAGGTAAGTAGTCCACCCCTCATTAAGCCAGAAATGCTCCCAGCTTGCATTCGACACCAAATTGCCGGACCAGGAATGACTCAGCTCATGCGCGATAACGTCGACGTTTTGTCTGTCACCGCTTACGACTGTTGGCGTCGCAAACGTGTATACTGGGTTCTCCATTCCGCCGTATGGAAACGACGGTGGAAGAACTAGCACGTTGTAGGTGGTCCACGCGTACGGATATACGATTTTCTCGGCGGCTTGAATGTAAGGTTCGGTGTCGTTCTCGAACTCCCATTGTGACGCCGTGAGTTCTTCCGGCCCGGTCCAGACAGTTGAGCGTGGGCCAATAGAGGCAGATGACAGGTCGCCACTTGCTATAGCGAAGAGGTAGCTTGGCATCGGAATGGCTTGGTGGAAAGTGTAGAGCAGAGTTCCCGGTTTGCCATTTTCGCCTGGCTTAAAGTCCCTAGCTCCAGTCGGAAGACCAGAAGCTAGTACGGTAAGATGTGAGCGCAGATTGAATGTGAACGTAGACTTGACATCCGGAGTATCTTGACAGGGGAACAGCGACCGAGCATGGATAGCTTGACACTGGGAGAACATATACGGGTGCTTCTTGTTGCTTGTCTGAGCTGGTGTAAGCCATTGAAGAGCTGTGCAGTCTTCGGTGGTCTGGACGTCGATGCTGACAGTGACATCAGATCCGCTCGTGTCATCAGTATAGATGGTCAGAGGATTGCCGTAAGGCTCGATCCTGGAGCCGGAGAGGTTGTATTTGAGCTCGGCCCCGCTAGACTTGACACTGGAGATAGCAAGATAACTAGCGTCCTAGTCAGCGGCAGGCCGAAGAGTACTTCGAGCAGGGATTGGAGAGCAGTGTCTTGGACGTGGAAAAGACAGATCGTTGGCACTTTTAGAAATGGTAGCTTACCTTGAATCTAGGATGATCCTATCGCTGTCCTTTGCTAGTCTCTCCAGGGTCAGATGCACAGTGCCTTTCAAACGCTTAGCATTGAAGTCGATCTCGAAGTCCGCAGCGGTATGCTTCGTCCTCCATGCGTTGTAGTTCGAAAGCGTGTTAGGGTCGCGCGGCTGATGGATGCTGGCAACGGCAGCCTTTGCCACCGACTCAGGCGCTGGCCGAATAGCCATGCTAGAAAGGTTCTTGAGGATTCCAGGGACGTGGAGACTTAGTCTACTTGATGTATGCTTGAATGTTGCGGTCCGGACATGTAAAGCGCACCGAAAGGTGAAAGGTGTAGTCATCCACTGAAGCTGCTCGTATTCGAGGCAGTGATCTCACTCCTCAATCAAGTCAATTGGTGACGAAACAAGACCTGACGTGCAGCCAATGTCAACCCAAGGTACCTTATCTAAGAAGAAGAGATGTTGTCGTAAGGTAAGGCACCGATGTAGGGGCGACTTCGATGGCGCCTACACACGTGACCGCGCCATAGATCCGCAACAGAGCGGGGTCCCAAAACTCCTGGGACTCACACTCAGCCAAAACAAACGCGTCGTTTCGCGCGCCGACCTAGACGTCACTTATCATGACTGCGACTCAGCACTGACGACCACGAAAATCTATATCAGACCATGCGCTGAGACGATCATCACCTAACACCATGGCACGGCTGCGCAGTGCGCCCTCCGCGCAAACTTCACCGCCAGCCAAAGCGCAGAGCAAGCGTGAAGCGCTGCGCGAGAAGACCAACACCACGCGCGCCGGGAAGACACAAGCGCATGACGATCACGGCGATACAGAAGAGCTGGTGAAGAGCGCCAAGCGTCGTGATGTTCGACCGAAAAAAGCGGCGCAGGACGAAGATGAGCTAGTCATGGTAGGCGGACTAGGAAGGGAGGACAGCGATGCGCCGCCTACAACAGATGAGCTTGCGAAGAGCGATGGACCGCCTCCTCCGACGGCAACCAGAACGAACAGGCGACCGCCGAGGATGAAGCGCAAGGCAGCGCAGAGCGAGGCGCAGAGTCAGGTACTGGAAGGGTTGAAGAAGAGGATGGAGGCCACAGCGCGCAAAGAAGCTGGGGCCAAAAAGGCGCCGCGACATGCTGCAAAAGAGGCAGAAGAAAGTACGGCACCATCGCCAGAGGTCTTGTCTGCGAGGCCGGCAGCAGCGCGACAGAGCACGAGCACTGCCCAGGAAGGACGCTCAGAATTCTCCCTGTCACCTTCGCCGCCGCCGCCTGGGAGACTGAGCTCGGTTCAAGACAAGCACTCGTCACTAGCTCAGTCTGGCTCGGTACTGCGACCACAGAGCACACCAGCCGTCGAAACAAGCATATTGGCGTTGAAGAACTTCAAGAGGAGACCGCGTCAGCCGAGTATGCTCGCAATGGTACAGCAGCGGACCATCGCCGCCCGACCGTCTGCTGTCAATTCTGCAGCTGTAGACGATGATCCGAGTGTGTATGATTTCGACCAAGAAGCTAGTGGAGACGAAGAGGACGATTTCAGACCAGATGCGGAAGGTACGCCGTTGCATAGGCACAAGGGCAAGCGAAAGTCGTCTACGAGCACGAAAAAGAAGAAGCAGTCGGCAAGACCTGCCGAGGTGACAAAGGCGACGACAAATTCTGCTCAATCGAGCAAGCGAAAGTCTGGTGACCTCGACGCGTCACATTCGGCAATTGATGTTCTCGAGGCAAAGCGGCACAAACTCGATCAGCCTGCGCCTGCGACGGATGGCGACCACCCGACCGAACTGCAAGCTGTACCGTTGAGGAGACCGACATCTATCGAACGACGGGCTAATCCACAGCCTCTGATCGACTCCGAAGTGCAAGTCATCAACTCCTCGCGGTCTTCTACTCCACTCACTGAGGCACATTCTTCCGAGCATGATGGCTACGCACAAGCGCCTCTTGACGGCCATACGGTGCCATCAACCGAAAAGGACGAGGAGGACGACCTGTACGGCGCTACACCACCTCGACAGGTGGCCCAGTACCCAGCCGAGCTCGAAGACGATATACCAAACGGGACCATGGCCGAACCCACGGGCAGCAGCCCCTTGCCACAGGATCCTTTAGACGACCTCGAGCCCGATTTGTACGCCGATCCAGCCACCCAAGTAACGCAGCAGTCCCCCGAATCCGAACACCGAAAGGTGAAGAAACAAATAAAGCCAATTTCCACAGCAAACCTGCAAGCTCTGCTCCCCAAGCGAAGGCAGAAGCCCAAGCCCAGGCACAGGAAAAGCGAGTATGATTTCATCTCGGACGAAGAAGATGAAGGGGAACTAGACGCCAGTCATCTTGAAGAACACGAAGACGAGTTGGGCGGCAGACTGCGGCGACAGCCCAAGGCGACTTCCGGCAAGGGCAGGAGGACCACTGCTCCCTCAAAGTCCTCCAAAGGAAAATCACGTGCAGGCAAAGCGACACCAGCGCCACGCAAGTCTTCTGCCCCCGGCGTCCTCAAATCCGCGCCCTCGACAGCACAGCAGCTCAAAGCGACCAAAACATACAGCCGGGCCGCCGCCGCTACATCCGATAAAGAGAATGAAGCCTATGCGTCCGGTGAAGACGACGAAGAAGATACCACGGATCTTCCCGAAGTCAGCATGCACGAAGTGGCGAAAAGCCACGAGCTCGAGGCCGTGAAGCGTAAATTTGAAGAGGTGGATGGCTGGGATATGGAGTTTGAGAGTATGAGTCAAGATGATCACCGGAGTAGTAGTCAGCACTGGCGGTGAAGACGTACCGGTATGTTCACGCTCACATTCGGTCAAGAGTAGGGGGGCTCGTGTGCTGGATACGTGATGGATTCTGCCTGGCTTCGAGGCAGTTCGGCGGGGCTGTGGGAGCGGGGCGTATAGCCTCCAGCATTTACACACACGCAGAGCCTCGAGTTGAGAGGCACAGGTTACGAAAAATGACCTTAACGATCACACATATGATTATCCTGCCTACGGTCCCGGTCCCTAAGGGTATGCGGCGCTCCCATAACATTCAACAAAACAAAGCAGAACAGAACACACACCGTCTCTCGAACTCTGGCAGGGGGGTTCGTCCTCATGCCTTAATAGTGGAAAAATCCCACGCGAGATCATTAAACGTAGATCATTACAGTGCCGCTACGAAGACCGATCTCTGCCTATGTATTCAATCGTAATGCCAGAGTCGGACCTAACGGAGTAGCAGCTAACAGTCGCGGGTGCAAATCTTCATGTCTGTGTAACGGTGGAGCGCTACCAAGCAGATCGCGTATCGCGTCGTTCAGGAAGAGAAGATCCTTAGCCCCGGAAAAACGCCTCGCTAAAAACAGGTATCATATCCAAATCCAACAACCCCGGCTGTTTCTTCTTCTCCTTCTTTTCCAGGGAAACTCCATCTTCCAGACCCCTAAGCCTTCGCATTCATACCCCCCTGCCTCCCCCTCCTAACCAACCAAACCAACAAATCAACCTTGGTAACCACGGCCAGCGGCCGCAAAACCCCATGGCCCTCCCCCTCCCTCTCGGTAACAATAGCCGCGGCATTCCAAGTCAGAAATCTCTCCAAACTCCTCAATGACGTCTCCATGCCAATCTCAACAAACCTCCTCTTGGCCTCCTCGCCCTCGGTCAAGCCTTGATGTTTCTCCAACGGCCTCACGTCATCGAGTTGCGAGAAATCGAACATGACGGAGGAGACGGGGGAGCTGATGGTGGTGCGGGCGGAGGAGAGGTAGGAGAGGCAGTTGCCTAGGGTGACGAGGCCTAGGAGGCGGCGGGTGGTGGGGGAGGTGACGGGGATTTGATCGTAGCCTTTGTCGCGCATGAGCTCGATGGCTTCGTCAACGGTTTGGGTGGCGGTGATGGTTTGGATGGGTTTGAGGCGGAGGTCGCGGATGGTGGCTTGGGCGTAGTCGTCGGTTTTGGAGGTTTTGCGGGGTCGGGTTGTTAATGTTGTTGCGGGGTTAGGGTCGTCGCCGTTGGAAGGATGGTCAGGAACGACTTTCTTTTCTTGTCCGCTGAGGTCGTTGGGTTCCATGTGTGGGCTTGAAGGGGCTGTGAGGGGTGGGGAGGGGGGAAGGAGGTCGTTGGCGGCGAGCCAGTCGTCATCGACGAACTTGCTGAGGTAGCTGCGGATGCTGTCGGGGAGGATGACGACGACGCTGTCGTGTTCCGTGAGGTGCATGGCGGCGATGGCTTTCATGCAGGCCGTCATTGCGCTGCCTGAGCTCCCGCCTACGAGCAGCCCTTCCTCGCGTATCAGGCGCCGGGCCCAGTAGAAAGATTCGCGGTCGTCAGTCTTGAACCAGATATCCACTTCCTTCTGCCCTAGGACGTCAGGGATGAAGTCGTAGCCGATGCCTTCTACTTTGTACGGTGTGTCTTTGAAGTCCTCATTCAAGCTTGCTGGCAGAGCCAGAATAGAGCCCTGGGGATCGGCTGCAACGATCTTGACACTGTCTCCATGTGCCTTTCTGATACCTCGAGAGAGACCCGTGATGGTCCCTCCAGTACCCGCACCAGCGATCACGGCAGCCAATCGCCCCTCGACCTGCTCCATCTGATCCACAATCTCCTTAGCCGTCCCAAGCTCATGCGCCAGAGGGTTATTAGGGTTGCTGTACTGATCTAGAATAACACCGCCAGGAATCTCCTTCTCTAACCGTCTCGCAACACCAATGTGGCTCTCGGGACTATCCCACGCGGCGCTTGTAGGTGTGCGGATGATCTCTGCTCCTAAAGCCTTCAGGACCGACACCTTCTCGCTGCTCATCTTCTCCGGCAGCGTGATGATAGTCCTGTAGCCCTTGACCGCGCCGACTAAAGCGAGGCCAATACCGGTATTACCACTCGTCGGCTCAATCAACACCGACTTTCCAGGCGTGATGCGTCCCTCGTTCTCGGCGGCTTCGACCATGCGCAAGGCGATGCGGTCCTTGACTGAGCCACCGGCGTTGAAGAACTCGCATTTGGCGTAGATGTTGCATTTGATGCCGGCGGTCTGGGGGAGGCGGTTCAGGCGGACGAGGGGCGTGTTGCCGATGTTTTGGAGGATGCTCTCCATGATGGGCGGGGGTTGCCGCGGGGGCGTGGAGGAGAGGTGGGACATGATGGTGGAGGCGGGGGTGTGGGTGTAGACGGGGAAGGAGAGGTGGACAGAAGAGAGATAAGCCAAGCTAATGTACTGCTGTGATGGTATGGTACTCACCGACGCAGGGGACGGGGAGGTCAATGTCAAGACTATCGTTGACGAGGTATGTCAGGTGGTACAGTACCTGAAATGGTGGCGTAACAAAGGCGGATTAGCACGAGATGTACCGTCGCATTCCTGCCAACGCCTTATCTTATCTTATCGCCTTCAGCCGCCGATAGCCGACCCTCCCCTCCCCGCCTGCCCGCCTTGGTTTCATACCTCACGTGGGGTCGGTCCCTCCCTCTCCCCTCCATCCTGTATCAATCAATGCTCAATCAATGGCGAACAGCCATTTGACTCGGCCATTTGATTCAACCAAGAGACTAGCAACCTACCATAGGTACCCGTACCTTCGGACAGCTCTGATGGGATTACTGCAGCAGCAGCAGCAGCAAGCACCCGGATGTCATTCCCGGGCCGGCAACAGTGAGCACATGGGCAGCATTGGGCAGCCGACGAGATCCCGCGATTGCCGCATAGCCTCAAAGACGAGCCGATGGAGATGATGCGGAGGTACGGAGAAGCTCCAGTTCAGTTACCAGACCATGTTCCTCCTCCTCGCCTTTCTATACATCTCCTTCATCATCCTGGCCATCGTCCTCAAAGTGCGCTTTCCAGTACACCCACCAGCCAGACAGACCTCATCACCTCGGATCTACATCTCACAAGGCACCCAGACTTGATCTAGGATCACCCTCTTCCCACCCGATATGGACACCGTCAAGCAAGCCGTCGGCCTCGGCGGTTCCGCCTCTGGCTCAGCAGGCCCCCGAGTCGCCTGGATCGGCCTAGGCAACATGGGCAGAGGCATGGTCAAGAACCTCGTCGAGAAAGGCCCCTACACCGCGCCCCTAACAATCTACAACCGAACCACCGCCCGCGCCGAAAAACTCGCCTCAACCCTTCCCCCCAACACCACCTCAATCGTCACCTCCATCCCCGACGCCGTCCAAGCCGCCGACATAATCTTCACCTGCGTCGGCGACGACGCGGCCCTCGAAGAAACCATAACCACCGCCCTCCAATCCCCCGCCGCCTCGGGCAAACTCTTCGTCGATTGCTCCACCGTCCACCCCGACACGACCAACCGCCTCGCCTCCACCATCAGCGCCGCCGGCGCCTCCTTCGTCGCCTGCCCCGTCTTCGGCGCCCCCGCCATGGCCGACGCCGGCACCCTCGTCTGCGTCCTCGCCGGCCCAGCCTCCCAAACCGCCCGCGTCAAACCCTTCTGCACCAACGTCATGGGCCGCGCCGAAATCGACTACTCCGACCAACCCCACGGCGCCGCCACACGCCTCAAAATCATCGGCAACACGTTCATCCTCGCCATGGTGGAAACGCTGTCCGAAGGCCACACACTCGCGGAGAAATCCGGTCTAGGCACGGCGAACCTCCACGCTTTCATTGAAACAATGTTTCCCGGTCCGTACACGGCTTATAGTAACCGGTTACGAACGGGCGATTATTACAACCGCGAGGAACCGCTGTTTAACGCGCAGCTGGCACGCAAAGACGCGCGGCATGCGAGGAGTTTGGCGGAGAGCTGTGGAGCGAAGCTCAAGGGGTTGGAGGTCGCGGACCGGCATTTACAGGATGTGATTGAGCATATGGGCGACAAGGGGGATATCGCGGGGATCTATGGGGCGGTGAGGAAGCAGAGTGGGTTGGAGTTTGAGAATTTGTGAAGGAATGAAGGGAGGATGCGATTTCGTTGCATCGCGTATCCCTCAAATAGATGCGGGCATTAAATGTGGGCGGCAGGGAAAAAGACAGCCCCTGCTTACGACATTTATGGCTTGAGGAAGATACCGTGTGTACACCGGTGTGTGCCTCGTACATAGATACCTTGTGACAGAAGAGAGCGTAAAGAATCCGCTCCCTAGCACGAGAGTTTCGCACACACAGACTGCCACAGTAAGCACATCCTGTCACACTTCGCTAAACCTCAAGGTAACGAAGCTTAAAAGATCCATGTTCCAAAAAAAAGAAAGAACAAACAATAAAGCAGAAAACATAAAAGAAAATCGAAAATACGAGGAATGGTCAATTCAAGAAAGAAGAAAGACAAGCCAAGCAGACCAAGCCAGACCAGGCTGTGACACACACACACACATATACGTATATATACATATACATACCTTTCGGACAGTCTCTTCTCAGCCAGACCCAGAAAAAAAAGCAGACGTACACGTAGCGTAGATACCTTCAGCCAAGCAGGTACGTTTGGCTTAGGGGGAAATCTGTAGAAAGCCAGCCACGAGGTACCTTTTCTAAGGTACGTGAATCCAAGGCTTGTGTGGGGTCTGAGTCTACGCACGGATGCGGGTGAGGGGGGAGGGGTGAGGGGTGAGGGGTGAGGAGGCGAGGAGGTTAGGAGGTTAGGAGGTATGAAGAGAAGAGGAGGTGAGGAGGTGAGGAGGTAAGGAGGTAAGGAGGTAAGGAGGCGAGGAGGTGTAAAGAGTAAAAAGGGAAAGACGGGAGAAAAAAAAAACACAAAAAGGTGATACTACACTCGTCGCCGGAAGACATAAAGCCCGCAGGTGAGATAAAAAGGTAAGGTAAAAGGTAAAGGTACCTAGACAGCACACCTATTGCCCCCATCGTGGGTGGATCTTGCATTCACGTCGTCAAAAACCTCCCTACATCCCGCAGGCAGTGGTGGGACCGTGCCCTTGGGCCAGGCTCTGCTCGCATTGCTCGCCTACAAATACCTCACTGACGCGCAATTCAGACCTCCAGACTTCCCCTTCTTTCTTTCTTTCAATCCGCAACCGCCTGCTCGTGAAAGCCAAAATCCATGTGCAAAAGCCCGGCCGTAACAGCCTCAATGCTTCTCGTCGGATCACCAGCCTCCTTCGTTTCTGTTTCTGCAGGCGAGCGTAGCGCACGACGGGCCTCAGCATCAGCCATCTCCATCCCGACCCTTCCCTCCTCGTCCTTCTCCTGCCCCTCCTGAGCAGCAAACCCAAGCTCCAATTCTTCCTCAGACAAGACCCCTTGCACGCTCACCTCCGCCCCAGCCTTCAGCGCCTCGAGAGAAGAAGGAGGATCCCTCGTCTTAACGACCGACTCCGCCACAGCAACAGCATCACCCTCTCCGGGGCATGCCGTCTCACAATCCTCACTCCCGCAAGGCCTCCACCTCCCCACAGGCTTCTCCAGCACTTCATCCGAAGACAAAGACAGCGACAAGGACGTCGCGCTCGATACCGAGCCCCCTAACACTCCGCCCGAAGTAGCCCTTCGCCCGCGACTGCGTCCAGACACTGGCGAGCGACCCCTTGTCCCCTCCCGCCGCCGCCGCCGCTGCCCCACAACCCAAGACCCGGAACTCTCATCAAAGCGATGACAAGTCGACGCACCTTTGGGCTTAGGATCAAGATACGTGACCTGCCCAGACGCGGCGAAATCCGTAAACCCGCTATCTGCGCGACGGCGGCGGAGGACTTCGTCCAGGGTGATGGCGAGGGAGGGATCGATGTATTCTTTGTCTGAGCGGTGGACGGAGGAAGTACGGGTGGGGTGAGAGGTTGGCATTGGCTTTGTCTCGGCGAGATCGGGGGTTGAAGTTGCATTTGCATTTGGGGAAGGGGGTCTGCTATGTGGAGCTGAAGAGGAGGCGCTTGGGGCAGAGGGGAAGAGCGTGAGGAGGCGGTTGGCCGGTAGACGATTTTGCGGGCGCTCGCTGAGGCAGGTGGCGATGATTTGGTGGAAGTAGAGTGGTGTGTTTGTGCTGGTGCTAGGAGGGGGCAGAGGTCTCTGAAGGCGTTCAGGCTCGTCCGTTTCTTCCGCGAGAGCCCAAAGGACCATGCCGAGTTGGAAAAGGTCAGTCTTGACGCCGATGCACATGCCGATGCGTTGGCCGCTGTCGATTAGCTTGCTAAGCTCAGGAGGTTCCCAGCCGACAGGGCAGCCGCGACGATTAATATCGATGATCTGGGCGTTGTCGGCATCGTCGATGACGATGTTTGAGAGGGTGAAGTCTCCTTGGACGAAACCTGCTTCGTGGATCGATGAGAGTCCCTGGACGATTTGTTTCGCCCATTTCTCGCGTCTGTGCCAGGGAAGCTCGCCGTGGTAGTCGTAGAGTAGGTCCACTAAGGCGCCGTTTGAGGCATAGGAGATCAGAAGGCCCTTGACAATCGAGCCGCTGTCGTCTGTGACGAGTCCTTGGAGCGCGATGACGTTGGGGCAGCCGTGTAGAGCGTCGAGGGCGTTGACTTCGTAGAGGAACTCGTCGACGCTGTCGGGGCCGGGAATCTCTTTCTTTATGACCATGCGGCCACCAGCGCGGACTTTGTACACAAAGCCTGAGAGATGAGAGAGGAACTCGACCTCGCTCTCGGTGAACAACGGCATTTGCACGTGTTGAAACAGGGAAGTAGAAGGGAAGTTGATAATCTCATTGGCATCCTCACGAACGTGCACGTGCAGCTGGTCGTCGTCAGGTGTCGTCTCTAGCTTCAAATTCGTGACTGTATCGTAGTATTGGATATCCGGCAAAGACTCCCGGATGTCCTCGAAGATGCGGAACGATTTTTCGCGCGGATACTGTAGAGCACTGAGATCGGCTTCCAGTGAGCCTTCCGGGGCGTTGCGATAGTCTAGTGAGATGGTGATGCGTCGCCACTTGGCCGGCGTCTCGGCGTATGTGACGAAGAACTTTTCGCGATTGGACTTGTCGCGGAAATGCATGCTGAGATTGAGGATCCATCGTTGTTCAAAGTCTTCTTGCAAGGCCTGCCTGTCGACTGCGAGACCGTCGGCGTGGGTGTTAGTGTCTGGTCCATTGTCATATGAGTCGGGTATCTGAAGTGGCGGTAGATGGTGAGGGTTGCAGGACTGCTTCTGCGGCTCAAGGTGGTTCTTTGGCTGATCCAATGGCGGTGGGAATTGAGCTTCATCTTCTGGTAAAGTGACTGCAGGTGCAGAGAGTGAAGGAAAGGGAATGGTGGGCGGCGATCTAGCTCTTCTGGCAGCACTTGCACTCAAAGCTCGTCGTCGATCCGCATGCAATGTCTTGCTCTCCACAGCTGCTGGCTGAAGCCTCTCCCGCTTTTCAGACTCCTGTCTACGAAACGTCTGTGGGCGAGGGAGTGAAGGTATCACCTTCCGCCTCGAAGTACAGTTGTCTTGCAGACTTCGATGCCGCCTTGGGAAGCATTCTGGCAATGGTGCCTGCTCTAGGGGTAAAAGCTGTGGTAGTCTCTCAACCTCTTGACGCTGCTGCTGCCTCTTCCAGAAGCTGCCAATGCCTTTAAGAAAGGACGGCTTCCTCGGCGACTTGTGCTGCAATTCTGACTCCGTCTCTTGCAGACGCAACACATCATCCTCTCCAGCAATGAGTGAGGAGAGCGAGTGAGGCATGGCTGCTCACTGCTCGCGGTATAAAATGACCATTCACAGGTGGTGGAAGTGAAGCAGTAGGATGCGGATGCGGCGTGACTTGAAGGAGCTGCGGGCCTGTACTGTATTTCTGCAATGCAACCAACATGCGAACCAGGCCGTTCGTCCAGTCCGCGTGGCTATGGATGTGGTGTCACGGTGTCACTATCGGAAAGGCTACTTGTGTGGAACGGTAACGGGCGTCGGATGCAGGGCGCCATGAATGTCATACGGGAGGAGGTCGGAGGAGGGAGATGCAGGAGCTCGGTTGACGTTATCGATGCGCAGGAACGCGGTCTCAGGTTGACTCTGCAGCCGGGAGAGAAGGAGGGAGGGAGGGGGGGAGGAGAGAGGGAGGCTCTAAGGGTGTTTCTACGGTGTCCACCGTCTCGCTGGTACTGTCGACTACTTGGAGGTCGTACCAGTAGTACCTCCGTAGACCCTGATGGCTGTAGAATCGCGGCCAGAAGCCAGACTCGCACGCTGATTCGGCAGGCGCGTTCGTACTATGCACCGCTAAGGTATGGATGCGGGCGGCGAGCGGTGTGTTGCAGGGCCCCACGCCTTCGGGACTCAGAGCAAGCAGGGCAGGCGGAGGATCATCAGATCAGCCGAGCTACAGCAGCCAGCAGACAAGAAGAGGGCAAGCGTGGAAGCACCGAAGCGCACGCTCACCTTCCCGGCGGATCATGTGCGAATCGTAATGGAAGATTGATGAGATGCCGGCATCAGCCTGCGAGAAGAGGGAGGTGGCTGTGGATCTTATGTCATCACGGGTGGGACGACAACACCTCCCGTCAGCTTGAGAAAGAGGAAGAGGAAGAGCAAGAGGGTTGGACACGGCGCGGGGGCATTTAGCCATGCTGATAGCCATCCTCGCCTACATACAGTACATAGAAACAGTACACTCGTAGGATGAGGAGAATCATCAGGCTCACCACACTTCGTCGACTACACCAACAACCAGCAGATCCCCTGCCGTCTACAAAGCGATCGGGCATCAACACCAGCCTCGAGAATGGTTAAAATGTCGCTGAACGTAGGCATGTGCATGAGCTAGTCCCCCCTGTGCCACGGTCCATTGGAGCCATCTGTAGCGACTGGGAAGCCATTCCGGCATGCTGCACCCTTCACGGCGTACGCATCATGTAGCGACCCTGAGGCGACAGAAGCCCGGCCTTGCTGTTCTGATCTCTCCCTGAGGCGCCTGTTGAGTACCGCGTCGACCTTGATGGGCCCTTAAGTCTCTCACTTGGTACCTACCTAGAGGCGAAATAGCGATAGAAGTTGAGAAAGATGACGGGACAAGACCAGTCATCTCACGTTATCGACAGATCAGCCCCAAGTACAACACTCATCCCATCCCTCGGCCTGCCAAAACAACGGGTGCCAGCATCGACAGTGTCACGTTCGACGCCCTCTCGCGGGCCCCACACACGCACACACAAAGAGCGCACAGATCCAGCGTCGCGGACGGACATGGCACTGCCTTCACCACCGTAGCTGACCCTTCCGTACCACCACTTTCGCGCCGTGCGGCATTCATCTGCTCACCGGTGCAACCGAATACTGTAACGTCCCGAAGCGCGTGGCTGAAAGAGTGCCTTCGGCAGTGACTTCCAACTCATGTGTGCCTTATTTCAACGAAGGCCGCGGTCACCGCGAAATACGCTATTAGAAGACAAAGAAGGGAAAAGGGTAAAAGGAACAGTGTAAGGGAAAGGGAAAGAAAAGAACAGGAAAGAGTAGGAAGTCTGCGAACCCCAAGTCGTCTTCTGAGAGCTTGTAGAGTTCATACCATGAGATCCGTAGATATGCTGCCATACCTTAGTGTTGTGTCATCCTAGCAGCAAGCCGCCCTGTCAGAAGGCCAATGTGAAAAGCTAATGAATGCAAGAGGCAAGTTGTGAAGTGCAATCGGACTTGGTCACTTGTCCGACCTCGCATAAGAATTCACCTCATAGATATAGGTAGAAAATGAGGTCGCAAAGGTATATTGCCCGTTAAGACTGGACTTATACTACGACGGAGATATTAGACAAGTACAATACAAACACAAAACCCCCCGATTGCTTACCCTACCTACCCAGTGCACGCTCGATGCAAAAGGGAAACGCCACGCCAATGCAAACGAACACCACCACCACGGTCTTCACAACAATCAATCCGCCTTAGCAGCAACCCCCGAGTTGCCCCCCAACAACCCATCCATCCCTCCCGCCTTCTCCCCCACCCTAAAGTATCCCTGCGCCGGACTCCACATCCTCTCAACCCTCACGTGCCTGCGCGCCATAACCACCATCCCCACTACAAACCCCAAGGCGAAAACCGCGGACACGAGAGGATGCTCCCACACCTGGCCTTTCAGAACCCACCACACATGCCCCAGCGCCGTCGTCGTAGACTTCGGACTGATTTTCGGCGGATTGCTGACTACCCGCGGCAGAGTTTCCAGAATCGATGTGCGTGAGGGCACGATCGGGTTCCCCGTCATCGTGACGTCCCAGTAGCGCTGGTGATCGTAGTCATACATCACGACGCGCTCATTGTCCGAGAGGACCGAGATGCCAAAGGTCGTGCGGACCCAGCGTTCCCAGAACACGCCGTCGACCCAGGCGAAACCGACCTCCTTCCGCTCAATATCATCCATGTTAATCCTGATGAGTTTCGCAGCGCGTAGAGCCCGCTGGTCATTACGGTCCTCGGCCTCTTCGATCCGGAGTTGTTTCGCAAAACGGAGTTCCTGGCGTTCGAGCTGGAAAACCTGTGTTTGCTTATCGATCCATTCGAGGGCTGCGTTTTTGATCTCGCGTTTGTCGCTGGCGAATTCCTCGGGCCGGTCGCGGGAGAGGATGCCGAGGACGACGAGGCGGCCGGCGGACATGATTTCCTTGGCGTTGCTGGCGGTGAGTTCGGGGACGATGGGGAGCCAGACGGTTTTCATCCAGGCGAGGACGCGGCGGAAGTCGCGCATGGATTGGGGGGTGAGGCCGGTGTAGTAGGTGGGTTTGCCGTCGCGGCTGACGAGGAGGCGGGGCCAGGTGGAGATTTTGTAGCGTTCGCTGAGGAGAGGGTCGTTGGTTTTGACGAGGCGGGCGTGCCCGATAAGGGACATGACGAGGCGGTCTAAGGCGGCGAAGTCTTCCGCGGTGGTGGCGTGGTCGTAGAAGTAGAGGAAGATTACTTCTTCCTCCTCCTCTAGCTTTTCGAATTGCGCGGCGGTGACGTCCATTACCGGCTCGCCTACTGCTACGGCCTTGCTTCCGTAGCTTACGAGATCGCCGAGTCCCCTTAATCCGTCGTACTCGATCCGTTCACCGCCACGAAAGAAGAGGATGGTCGGGTATCCGCGCACTCTGACGTCCTTGCAGAGACGCTTCTCAACTTCGCAATTCACTTCACCGATGTTGAGTTTGCCCTCCATCTGACGCGCCATGCCCTGCCAGTTCGGAGCCATGGCGGCGCAGTGGTGGCACCAAGGGGCGTAGAATTTCACAAACCAAGGATCATGGGTTGTCGTTACCAGCCGCTGGAAGCTCTCCGCGGTCAAAGGTATGCTCTTTCCAGCGGGATTAGGAGTGTCAGGAATTCGAGTGGCAGAAACGGTGCTCTTCGTGCTGGAAGTCGTTCGGGAAGCCGCAGCGCCAGCTTTGCCCTTCCCAGCTGGCAAGGGAGGCTGTTCCGGCATCAAGGTCTTCTCGACCTCCTTGTCCCCTACCTTTGGCAGAGTCGGCCCCGCTTTCGGTCGTGAACCAGGTCGGATGGTTTCCAGCACCTCCTCCACCCACTCACTCATGAACTTCAGGTCCTTCCCACCTCTCTGAGTCTTCACCTTCTCTCCGTCCTTGAAAAGCACCATCGAAGGGAATGCTTTCACGTCCTTGGCCGAACATGCGTCTCCGTTGGCAACACAGTCCACCTTAGCAAACTTGAAGTTGTAGTATCGCGTGAAGCTATTGAGATCGGATTCGCTCTGCCCGCTACCGGACGTCTGCGGTACCGGGTCCTGCGTATAGTAGAACTCGTACAGCGTTTGCCATGTCGGAGCAAAGTCTTTACAGTGACTGCAGTAGGGGCTAAAGAACTCGACCAGCCAGTAGCCTCCATCTGAGATACTGCTGTCCAGGTTGTCTTCGTTGAGTTCGATACCGGGCGGGACACTCTTCCCGTTGAAGGTCGTGTTTACCAGTGCGCCATTGGTGGAGGTCTTTCCGTCGTGTCCTTCAAGCTTATCGCCAGCGTCTGCTATGTCTAGTTGTCGCTTGGGGAGATCGACGGTGTCAGAAGGTGGCGCAGAGGCTATTCGAGAAGCGAGGATGGTGGGTATGAGCGGCAAGGCGAGGAGGCGGAGAAGATAGGAGGGCTGCATGGCGGGCGGGCGAGATGGGGCTCAAGGCCCTCCAGGAGGTGTAGTGGTGGTCAGTCGCGGATGTGTTGGATGCGTGGCTTGATCGCGGTCGCGGTCGCCCTCGGTCGCTGCAGGTGCAGAGGTGCAGGTGCAGTGGTCGTCGCTTGGCGCAATGATGCAGTGAAAGTGAGACTGAGGAGACAGCCGGCGAATCTGCTGTTGCTATGCTACCCAGGTATAGGCACGCGAAGGCAAAGTACCTCTAGTCGCATTCGTCCGCTTCAATCCAACATTCGTCTCATGATCCCTCCCACTCCGCTTACCTAACCTCAAGCGGCGAGCTGCCAAGCCGTCGCCTCCGCCATCGAAGCGCCCATACCATTGCGACATGGACGTAGCTAATCTGGCTCTTCACGTACTCCACACCCACACAGGAACGCAGATATGAGACCCGCACTCCGGCTTCTGGCTACGGCCAGCAAACAGGGCAACTTCCTCGAAGCCGGCGCCCCAACCGGCCTCACTGGCCTCTACACCCATTCCGCCCCGCGCTCCACCCTCCTCTACCTCTACAGCAGCACGCTCGAGAAGCTAGGCGCCCACTTTCCCGAAAGCAGCGTCTACCGGCAATCCACCGAAGCTCTCACCCGCCACCGCATGAGCATCGTCGAGCGCGTGAAGCCGGCCGGGCTCTCCGACTGGCAGACTCGCGTGCAGAAGATCGTAGACGAGCACCCAGAGGCCTTCCGCAAGATCCCCATCACCACACAGCAAGGTACAAAGGAGTTCAATATTGTATGGAAGAGTTCGGCGAAGGAGGGAATGCAGACCGCCGAGTGGGATGATGAGGTGCCAGGGAAGTCGACCCTGGAGGGTCCGCGGTCGGAGGAAGAGCAGAAGGGTCAGGTGGCGAAGATGAGGCGAGATCCGGTGGAGGAGCACAGGGTGATTCCGCGGATTGAGCCCGAGCCGCCGTTGAGCGCGGAGCAGGTGCAGGAGATCGAGGGAGAGGTGGGCAGTGGGCTGATTGAGGAGGTCGTTCAGGTGGCAGAGGGAGAATTGGAGCTGGTGAGCAAGCTGGCTGAGGCCAAAGTGTAAGTCACTGCAGAACGAAACCTAGGTGCTCAAAACACATTCACTGACTATGTCGCAGATGGGAGGACCTCGAGGAGAAGCCTGTGGAAGGACAATGGACTTACTTCGAGCGCGACAGGCATACTCCTACCACCCAAGCGGCCTAAAGGAAGCCTATTGGCTTCTAAAATCACTGCAAGTCATTGTCAAGGCAGCTCTATGTACAATTGTATATATACTACTACATCGTGTAGAGCCTCTCCAAGCAATGTTGCGCTACCGAACACGTACGATATTTGCGACGGTAATAGTGCATGCATCTAGCATCACCGTCCTTCGAATGGAAACCATCTCGACGCTTGAGGCCAAATCTCCGGATTGCGCTTGTGTGCGAATGACTAAAATGACACTATATACATATTTGAGAGCCCATTTGTCACATCAGCGAGGATGGTCTAGTTGGTTATGACGGCCGCTTAACACTGCATTGTGAAACGCGGCAGGTGCTGGGTTCGATCCCCAGTCTTCGTACGCTGGAATAAGCTCCTAGAGCTTTCCTTTTGCACTGTTCTTGTCCAAAGTGGCATCATCTTTTTATCGTAAGGTAACGTTGAACAACATGCCTCACGTCTCTATTGGAGCAGCGTCGTTTCATCCTCAAGGACCTGCAATCTCTGAACTCCGTTGGTTCGAAGTCTGCTGTAGCTGCCCGGCCCGGAGCGTCCAGCGAAGAACCACCTCCAGGGCTGCATGTGTGCATGTGACGTCGAGCAGACGTCGATCTTGCAATGGCGGGGCTAGACCTGCCCCGCCAACAACGTGCGTCGTCCCACATGCAATCAGCTCTTTCCTCTTTACCACTGCTTTTTCCCGACTGCACCTGCTGATCAACACACTCATAGCCCAGGTGTTGGCTTCTACACCCGGTATACCCAGCAAGGTGAGCCTTCCCTCCAGTGATCGACGGTCACTCGCGGCGGCAAGAGCTGTCCAAAGCGGTACATTGAGCTCACCATCCATGTATGCACGTACAGCAAACACCATCAGTACAGACTCCATCTGGCTTGCGCTGCCCGTCCGCCCACGCTACCCTCGAACGACAGCAATAATTGTACGTCCTAAGTCCAGCGAGTGACGATACCTCATCATTGATTATAGCTGACGATGCAGGTAGTCACCGTAGGGGTGCCAATTTCGCTACTTCCCCTTGAACTACATTGAAGGTACGCATCCCCAGGCGTTCCTTCTTCACCACGACCATTTGGCACAGTAGTACGCTTGGCATCCCGTCGCCTTGAAAAGGAGCCCTTCATCTCCTCAGCTTTACTGTCACTTTCTGCCTCCCCCAAATACGAGCTTCCATTTTCGACTACAACTACACTTCTTCCACTTCAGCTGACCAACGTCTAACACAGGACAAATTCTTCTACTTCACCTCGCTTTCTCACTCCCTTCCACGCACATCTACCTTCACCGAGCATCAAGATGGCTGGCAAGAAGGGCATTCACTTCGGCGGTGGAAACATCGGCCGCGGCTTCGTCGCCGAGTTCCTGCACAACTCTGGCTACGAGGTAGTGTTCATCGATGTGATGGATGCCATCATCGAGAAGCTGCAAAAGACCAAGTCGTACGACGTCACGGAGATCGGGCCTGATGGACAAACGACATTCACGATCGACAACTACCGCGCCCTCAACTCCAAGAACGAGATGGAGAAGGTCGTTGAGGAGATCGCTACGGCAGACATAGTCACCTGCGCTGTTGGTCCTAATATTCTCAAGTTCATCGCCGAGCCAATCGCCAAAGGCATCAACCAACGCCAGAAGAAGGATCCGATTGCAGTCATCGCCTGCGAGAACGCCATTGGCGCCACCGACACGTTGAAGGGCTTCATCATGGAGAAGCTCAACGACGACACCAAGAGCAACCTCGACTCCAAAGCAAGATTCGCCAACTCGGCTATTGACCGGATTGTGCCGATCCAGGATGAGGATGCTGGGCTGAACGTCAAGATCGAAAAGTTCTTCGAGTGGTGCGTGGAGTCAGCACCTTTCGGCGGCAGTGAGCCTGACATCAAGGGCGTGCACTATGTCGAAGACCTCCAACCGTACATCGAGAGGAAGCTTTTCACAGTCAACACTGGGCATGCTACAGCAGCATACTACGGCCACAACCGTGGTAAGAAGTACGTTCATGAGGTGCTTGAAGACAAGGAGCTGCATGACATCGTGCAGAACACGCTCAAGGAGACGGCTCACCTCATCTGCTCCAAGCACACTCACATCAGCAGAGAGGAGCAGTCCGACTACGTTCAGAGGATTGTGAACCGCATCAGCAACCCCGTTCTGAAGGACGTCGTCGAACGTGTCGGTCGCGCCCCTCTCCGCAAGCTCTCCCGCAAGGAGCGCTTCATCGGCCCTGCCGCTCACCTCGCTGAGATGGGCGAGAAGTATGATTGCCTGCTCGGTGGCATGGAGATGGCTCTTCGCTTCCAGAACGTCGAGGGTGATGAGGAGTCTGCCGAGCTGGCCAAGATTTTGAAAGAGCAGAACGCCAAGGAGGCAACGAAGAAGTTGACCGGGCTTGAGGAGTCTCACCCTCTGTTTGCCAAGGTGTCGGAGGTTGTCGAGAAAGTGCAGAAGGACTCCGCTTAGAAGGCGGTTACTGACGCAACGAATGAGGCGCCGAAGGAGAAGAAGCTGGAAACCAAGGTGGAGACCAAGGTGAAGACCAAGGAGGTGATGATGGATGCCGTTTAGACGGCTCTGCGAAGCGTGCTCTGCGAAGTAGCTCACCGCCCAACGACTACCACGACTGTGATGAGCGACGAGAGATGACAGCGACGGCTCTTGCATGGGCCGGCGTAGGGTCTCTAGGCGATCTTTCTTCCTCGGAGACGTTGCTTCTGTGCTTTTCACAAGCTGCGGTCTCTGTCAAGTTGTGCATAGCACAAGCTGCAATGGAACGTTTTCACGATCCTCAGTCGTCTGCCACCTTCTCCTTCCTCTTGCAGTGATCTTCTTGCTCAGCCACGGGCTAGCATTGTACGTGGCTGAATCGTAGTGAACGGCGTTCCTTAGCATGTGAGTACACGACTGTGACCTCTGACGCGCTGTCTTGTAGGCTCTTAGGTCGGCTCTCGAATCACCAATGACTGTATGGCATCATCCGCAGCGACAATGAACATTGAAACCATAGCACGGGCCCTGCCGCGCATCGACAATCTTCTGACGTAGCGTCCTGCACCCCACACTTGCCTTACCTTTACCTTCATCCACTCATCAACAAGACCAAGGTCTACATGAACGCTGGACACCAGGACCGCTAACACCCAAGATTCGAACACTAGCTTCCTCTACGCTGTCACCCGAGGCGGCGATTCATCTCTCGCGGCATCACTTCTGAGAAGCCAGACCATGGCCATTGATCACATACCCTATCCCGAGAACCATCGTCTTGCGCACTCGGACCAGAAGACTTTCTACCCGGTTCGGATCCCGGTGTCTCATTGGCAGTTGCGACATTTCATAAGCAGTCCGGAGCACGACCTTTTGTTCTACGCGTCTGGGCACGACATCTACTGTCTCAATACTGCGACAAAGAAGCGCAAACACATCGCCACATTACCTTTCGAGGCGCGATGCACAGCTTCGGGGTATGGATACGTATGCGTGGGTGGGGAAGATGACGGTCACTTTGCTACGATTAAGCTTGAAGGCTCTGGGGCGAGGAGCGTGGACGTGGACGAGGCACTGCCGATAGACGATCGATGGAGACGAACACAGTCGCAGCAGCGGCGAGATCAGCAGAGTGAGATTGGAGATGGCATGGACAGAAGAGCAGCAAGTGTGAAGGTGGAGAGGATAGGCGAAGAGATAGTAAACTCGATCTCAATTCACCGGATTCAGGACGAGGACGCGCATCTGGATGACATTGTCGCTGTGTTGACGAACAATGACAAGACGGTGCGAGTATACAGCTTACCACAAAAGCTGGAAACTACGGTGCTGGACCTGCCTTTTGCTATGAATCACGCGACACTGTCTCCCGATGGGCGAATGTTGGTCGCCGTCGGCGACTTCAATCAAGCGTACTTTTTCCAGCGAGAGCTGCAGGAGGTACCGCCGCAGATACCGAAGCCGCACAACAGGCTCACGAGCGGGAGTGTCGAGTGGACGCTTACTAGTGTTGTCAACTTGCACATCGGTACACCGGAGAACACGACAGGCTTCTTTACTACAGCGTGGAATGAGAGTGGTCGGCTGGTCGCAGTAGGCTCCGAGGGCGGATACATTACGGTCTTTGATACAGAGATGTTGCAAAGCTCGGATTACGAAGATGAAGAAGCTATCGTAGCGGTTGTGCCATCCTCGCGGCCCGATCTCCCACAGCCTCATCCAGGCGCTGTGCGGTCAATGATGTTCGCGCCGGATCCGTGGGACCTGCTGGTCTGGGCTGAAGATCAGGGCAGGGTCTGCATTGGTGATCTGCGGACTGGCTTGAAGAGCAAGCAGATAGTCAACCTCGAGCCGAAAGACGAAGCATTGCGAAGGGTGGTGTATGAGGATGTGTCTCCAGAGAACACCCCGATATACATGGACCAAGGTGGCAGGGACGTTGATGATCTCGAGGCAGACTTCATTCGACGGTACAGGCAGGCGCCTGACAACGCTACCGCGGTCAATTTTGCTACTGAGTATATCGAAGCGAGGCGAAGACAGCGGCAGCATCGACAGGACGTGCTACGGCAGGGTATCGGCGCGCGGGCACGTCCGGTGAGACTGGAAGACGATCCGCAGGGCCTAACAGTACGCGAGCAGCAGATATTAGAGACTCTTCGAACGACGCGACAACGAGAAGAGGCTAGAACGAGTGGAGCGCCGTCACGAGCGGTGAATTACACGACGCCTGACATGTTCGGTAGCGGCAACCAGCCTACATCTGGCACAACATCGAGGGTCGACTCTCCTGCGGCCGCTGCACGACCGATTAGTGATGTTCTAAGCTCTGTGCCGGACTCATTTCCAGAGCTTGCGCGGACAAGCGCAGCAAGCCCTGGCCCTTCAACCGCGAGCCAACGTGAAGACGAGCCCCAAACAAACACGTTACCGACGCTCGTGCGTGCACTTGCCGATACTCCCTGGTCCCAAGTCCTCTCATCCAGCCAGGTGCGGCTAGGCGATGGCTCGCGCCTACCAAGACGCCGAGCCTCAGTTGTCCTCACACCCCCGGCTACCGGCTCAACCTCTACAAGCACCGCCAACACCTCTGCACCCCGACCCTCACAAACCCCTCGAGCCTTGCCTCCGACCGCCTCTGCAGCCGAAGACGAAGAGAATCCCTGGCGCACAATCGAAGCGCACATGACGCTCGCCCGCGGGCCCCTTTTCGAAGGCGCCGCACGCGCTCAGCCTACCTCCCCCTTACCAGCACCCGCTCGACCTACCGAGCAAGAACTCCAGCAAGAACTCATCGCCGAACGCACACGTGCGCGCTCCCTCGCCCGCCAACGTGACCGCTGGCGCGCTCTTCGTGCCGAAACTGCGGCGGGACAACAGGGTACCGACTCCCCAGGGCCAGCAGCCCCTTCCTTGGAAGCTGTACGCCGCATCTCGGCCTTTCCCGAGGGGTATGAGACGTTATTGCGAAGGTCACAGCTGCGCGGTTTTACGGGTAGAGAGGTCGGTGTAAGGACGGCGGGGTTGGCGATGAGCGCTGATGGGAAGATGTTGTGGTGTGCGACTGAGGATGGTATCTTTGAGGTCGAGATTAATCGGAAGGAGAGGATGTTCTGGCCCAGTATTGAGCCGCGGTGAGGGGGAGGGCGTCGGCTTTCGCGGTAAGCGGATGCTAAGGCGTATTGTTGTTGCTGCTCGTGTGGGCTCGTGGGAATACCCTTCATGTATTACGATTATGCAAACTTTCGAGTATGGCTCTCCGTTAGCTTTACGTTCACGGACTTGTAATGAGGAGCAGCGGGGAACACGCACGCGTCGGTCTATAAAATGGACCAGAAGTCTCAAGATTGACTGGCAAATCTGCACAGCTGGTTATGAAGAGCCTCGATCAACTAGGCTAACAGACTCCTCTCATCGCGTTCGGCCCGGAAAATGTGCAATGGGCGGCGGCGGCTACACTTGGCGTCGCAAGTACTTAAGGATTGGGCAGAGGTCTCTGACCTGACCCGAGGCTCTGACCACGTATGACAGCCAAAAGACAATGAAGTCTCCAGAAGCACTCTTCAAAGCCCACATCGAGATCCGCACAAGCTCGCCTACTCTTGGCCGTCACGACATCTTTGCCATCCTTCACTCAATCATCGACTAGCCTCTCTGGCTGCAGATCTTTCACCACAGGCCCATTTGCTCCAAGGTCCAAGGCAGCCGGCGATCCCATTCATAAAAGATCCCGGTTCGCCAAACCCAGAACATTGCCCGGAATCAAACCACGTTTTGCCCCCAACACTGAATCCCCTTTCCCTCGTCTTACACGCCCGCCTCCTCCTCCCTCGCACGCCGCGCCGCCTGAACCTTCGCCACATGCGCCTTATGATCATAGTGCCAAATATCAAACCCTTTTGGCGCCGAAGCATCATGCAGCGCAATCGCCTCTCTTGCTGTAAGCCGCCCCTCCGCCGTCGCCGCCGCCCGTTCGTTACGAGCCTTCTTGGAGAAACGGAGGTAAATGAAGCCGGCAAGTGCGGCGCAGAGGCAGAAGCCGAGGCCTACGCCTATGCCGATTGCGGCTTGGACGCGGACGCTGGTGGCTTGGGCGGTTGGGGGGAGGAGGGCGAGGAGGAGGAGGGGGATTAGGAGGTTGGGGTTGGGGATCGAGAAGGTGAGAGGCATGGCGGCGGGTGGTTCCTGGGGTGGAGGGTGGTTGTGTGGTGCGTCTGGGTCGAAGGAGAATGAGAGGTGAGGGCCCAAGGCTTGGGATCTCTCTCTCACCTACCCTACCTTACCTTCGATGTGGCATTTGCTGGTCATGCGCGTGCGCTGCTGCGCCTGCCGATCTCTTGTGTAGGGTGGAGGTTGATGCACACCACAGGGAAGCGGGGTCTTGTTCCTAATCGGGAAGGTGCTACGCAGCTATCTTTCTAGTATTGCCAATGAACACCGAACGAGCCAATGACTTCCAGGTCCTTGACCGCGCATTCTGCGAGTTGGGTAAGACAGCCCGTCGCCGTGGACTAGCACGTAGGAGAGTCAGATAGCGATTCCAGAGACCGAAAAGGCGCACTACGAGAACGTTGAGCGAATATGATATCTGGCATTTGATTGCCCTTTGGTATGTGTTGAAGATCTCTACCTCATTCAATCGTACTGCCGAAGACGTCGGATTCGAACACTCAGCTCATGTAGAGCCACGCCTACACTTCTGGACTGAAGCCGTCTAGACGACCAACCACAGAGGCCTTGGTAGCTGGTTTCGGCCCAAACTAGGCTGGCGAGTCTTGGGATCAATCTTAAGGCCGACATAAGCCTCTCGTCGTGCTGGGTCGCCCGTCGTCACGGACCACGTCTGCAAACCGTAGTACGCAGCGATTAAGTGCACGAGGTATCGACTAACGTCAGAAGTCAGCAAACAAGCACAAAAGCAGGCACCAGACCATTCTATCAAAGCATACCCAAAAGAAGCCCCATGATCATCAACCAAGCTCTCAAAAATAAGCTTATCCTTCTGCAAACCTTCCTCCTCCTTCTCCCTTCGCCGGTCGTCCGACATAGCGCCATTGCGGCCTACAAACACAATTTCCTCATCCTCAGAGCTATCCGGATCAATCAGCCCTTCGTGCTCAAGCTGCTTCTGCTTCTGTTCCCACTGCTCCACGAACCCCCGAACCTCCTGCTCAAGATCCTGCAGCAGGCCCTTAGCCCCGCGCGATTTCTTCAGCTTGGCCCTCAGTTCCTGCGTGACGCGCTTCGCCTCGGCTTCTTCCTGGTTGACGGGCGCTTTGGCCGCGTCGAGCCGCGTTTTGCGCTCGGTGCTCGAGCGCGCGTACTCTGCATCCCAGAGGGGTGCGAGGAAGTAAGGGACAGCGTGGCGTGGGTATGTAGGCTGGACCTGCCAGTCGCTTGGGAGGGGCGGCTGCGCGTAGGGGTTGTTGAGCAGACGATCGTTTTCCCATCTTTGCCTCCGTCTGCTGCCTTCTTTGCCCTTTAGCAGTGCTTGGCGGCGGTTCTGGCTGTCCCGTCGGATGGGTTCGCGGCGCTTGTGGACGGTGTGTACCGGTTCTCGCTTTGGGCGGGGAGGCTGCTCGGAGTGGATGCTCTCATCGAGAGGGATGTCTATCGCGTCGAGTGTGCCGCGTGCAGGAGGCTCGGCTGGGGTCGGGGAGCTGATGGACGTCGCGGCCAGCACGTCTGCCGCCTGAGAGATCGTCCAGGCTTCGACGCGCTCGATGGAGGAAGGCGGGGGCGTGGCCGTGGAGTGCTCGGGAGGCGCAAAGGAGACGGTGGGAATGATCGCCATGTTTACGGGTGCTAACAATTGCGAGGTGCTTCGGATGTCCTGCGGCTTCTTCTGATCTATGCGACTGGGACTGTATGTACGTTAGAGTCTACGTTGGAAGGGGACATCTATACAAGAGAGATACGAAGCAGGAAGCCATGGCGCGCAATCGCGATGACATCTATGAAGCATGGCCCACCTCCAGATACAGTTCCAGATTGCCGAGGGCCAATCAAAGGTCACGACTGAAGCACGTAAACATCGTCGAGATCCGAAAGCTCACATGGGAAACGATATGAGTACGCCACAGCGAAGTCACAGGTGTGAAGTGTTCAAAGTCCTCATTGAATTGAAACATCGCGCGTATGAGCCTACAATACTAACCCTCTACAACTTCACCTTCCCACCATCCATCAACTCAGCGCCCGCGCCAGCGATGCACAACTTGCCCGTCTCCTTGACCTTAGTCTGGAACACCACCGTGTTGCCCTCCTTCCACATCTCAGTCACGAGCGTCTGGCCAGGCAGCACGACACCCGCGAATCTAACCTTGATATTCCGGAACATGCCGAATTGCTTCACGACTGCCTTGCCGGCGATACCGAAGGAGCAGAGCCCGTGCAGGATGGGCGTCTTGAAGCCACCAACCTTGCTGAATTCCGGGTCGATGTGGAGAGGATTCCTGTCGCCGGATAGGCGATAGACGGCGGCTTGCTCCTCTGTTGTAGCCTCCTCGACGACGGCGTTGGGCTTGCGCTGCGGGGGCTTGTGCACGCGCGTAGCGGCGCCGCGGTCTCCGCCCTTTGCAGGTCCGCCGAAGCCGCCAGAGCCTCGGATGAAGACGGTGCTTTCGTTATAAAAGAGCTCCTTGCCGGTCTTCTTGTCCTTGGTTGTGCTGCCAGTCACGACAATGCCGGCATTGCCCTTGTCGACGACCTCGACCAGCTTCGGGTAGGAGACTGCGGTAGCTTCGGTCGGGATGGGGAATTGTCGGACCTCCATGTACTGCTCACCGTGCAGCAGCATCATGGGCGAGAAGTTGGGCACAAGGTCTGCCATGCTGAATGGCGCCACTGCGTTGAAGGTAGGGATCACGCCGAAGGTGGGCAGGACCATGAAGTTGTCGTCGTTCTCGAAGACCAATGGCAGGTCTGTCCTCTTGGCACCAACGCCGAGATCTGATATGTATGTCAGTGATGTGCTTCGTTCCTCTCAGTCGTATTGTACTCACTGTATAGGATGACATCACGCTCATTATAAGAGAAGTCAGTGCCGTCAGCTTTAGCGCTCTTCGCCTTCTCGATGGCAGCCAGGACGCCCTCGTCTTTGCCCTTAGAGCCTCCGGACTTGCCGCCCTTGCTCTTGTTGTCCATGTTCGCCATGATCTTCTCCGTACCTGCGCTCGGGTCCGAAGGGTGGTCCGCACGGCCATCATTGAAGTTGAGCAGCTTCTGCCACTGCGCCTTCACGTGCTCCGGCTCCAACTTGACGTCAATCGGGAACTGTGCACCGCCGCTTCGCTGCCAGCGGGTCTCGCCAGCCCAACCTGAGCCAACCTCGAACAGGCGGCCAGTAGCTGGTTCAGGCACCTTCTCCGAGCAGAGCAGCAACACGATGGGAGCCACGTAATCAGGCTTGAATGCCTGGACCATCTCCTCTGGCATGATCGTCCTAGTCATATTGGTGCCCGCGTTAGGCGCAATGGTGTTCACGTAGATGTTGTACTTGGCACCCTCCCTGGCCAACGCACGGGAGAAACCCAAGATGCCACACTTCGCAGCAGCGTAATTCGCCTGACCGAAGTTGCCATAGATACCAGAAGTCGAGGTAGTGTTGACGATGCGGCCATACTTCTGCTTAAGCATGTACGGCCATGCTGCCTTGGTAACCTTGTAGGTACCACGGAGATGCACGTCGAGAACTTGGTGGAACATCTTGTCGTCCATGTTCGCGAAGGCCTTGTCGCGCAGAATACCGGCATTATTGACGATGATGTCGATGCGGCCAAAGGCGTCGATAGCTGCCTTGACGCACTTGTCGCCGTCCTCTGCACTGGCCTTGACACCGACGGCCTGGCCACCCATCTTCTGAATCTCCTGCACAACCGGCTCCGGGTCCATCAGGTCGTTGACAACGATTTTGGCGCCGTACTTGGCAAATTGCAAGCAGTATATCCGGCCAAGACCAGCGCCACCACCAGTGATCAGCGCAACCTTGCCGTTGTATTGAATGCTCTCATCCGGTGGGTTCGCAGGCAGCTTCTGCGCCTCCTCGAGCAGCCCCATGAAGTTTGCAACTCCGGTGGGGTACTCTGGCTCAGAGAAGTCGGACACGTTATCCCACTTCTTGAGCAGCGCACCAGGCGTGAAGGTCTCGTCCGCCCTCAACAAGGCACCCTTCGCTCGCTCCCATCTGAGCTTAGCCATGTGCCCACCGCCAACTTCGAAAATGCTGCCAGACTCCTCGGTGTTGGAGGCGTGGGCCAGAACCGCGACAAGCGGAACGACCCACTCAGGCTTCAGGTTGTCCAGAACCTCTGGTGGCATGACAGTGGCAGTCATTCTGCTTGCCGCGATAGGCGCAATGACGTTGCACAGGATGTTGTATTTGAAGCCTTCCTTCGCCAGCGTCTCGGTGAAGCCCACCTGGGCCAGCTTCGCAGCAGAGTAGTTGCACTGCCCAAAGCTTCCGAACAGCCCAGCCGCACTCGCAGTTGAGATCACACGGCCGTACTTCTGTTTCCTGAAGTATGGCCAGGCAGCTTTGGCGCATTTGTAGGCTCCCACGACGTGGACCTTCATGATGAGGTCCCAATCCTGATCTTTCATGTTCTTGAAGCTGATATCGCGGAGGATACCGGCATTGTTGATGAGCACATCGATGCGGCCAAAGTTGTCGATGGCGGTCTTGATGATGCCCTCGCCGTTCTCGACGGAGTCGTAGTTCGCAGCTGCTTTGCCGCCTGCATTGCGGATCTCGGAGACGACATCGTCCGCGGCCTGTAGTACCAAATGTCAGCGTACTGCGTACTTAAGCCCGCTCATAGCTCATCCATCCTTACGTTCTTAGCCTGGCCCTCGCCCTTGTGGCTTCCACCGAGATCGTTGACAACTACACTCGCTCCTCGCGAGGCGAAGAAGGTAGCGTATGCCTTCCCTAGTCCTCCTCCTGCGCCAGTGACCACAACGACCTGGCCGTCGTAGCGAAGTTGGGATGCGTCTCCCATCTTGGATCTTTACAGTGTGCGATACAGAAAGGCAATGGGGGTATCTAGAAGATGTGTAGAGGAAGGAGAGTAGCTTACGAGATGGTGAAGACCGTCTCAGACGAGCCCTGCTGGGCAGCTGATCGAAGCTCTTCGGCTGTGGAGTGTTATGCCTCGGTACATGTACGACTCAAGCCAGCATTCGACGTCGTCACGTCACGCATCCGTCCGTGCTTGGGAAGCTCCTCGGTCAGAAGTGATTGGGGCAACGACCAGCACAGCGTCCGAGGAGGGAATCTCAATGGCACATTGGGAAGATGCAAAGCCGTGGTTTGGTGACACGTAACTGTCGCGTTTGCATCTCATCGTTCCAGATACATGAATCTGTCTCTACAGACTACCTACCTGGATAGATGTTCGTAGATGTATGCGCCCTTGCAACAAAGACTTGTGACCGATGCACTTGTCTTGGCCGTCACATGCAAGCACAAGACCCAGCGAGCTTACATGTGCTAGGAGAACACGAATAATGCAGACTGGGGCCTTACACATTCAGCTGACCTCCCTCAATCATCTGTAGCAATGGTAGTCCCGCTCTCACACTTTCTACGACGTCTGCTCTACTTCATGAACTTCATCTCGCATGCGCCGTCTCGCCGCCTGGGCTGGTAATCTGACCTTCTCTGTCCCTAGCCTAGTTGTTCAGGTAATTCCTAATCGCACCCTGCAGCTTCGTAGCACCCTCACCCAGCAGGTTCGAGAGGTTCTCAATGTCATCACCAGCCGTAATGCCAAATTTCCTGACAAAGTCTCTTGCTGCGCCCTCGAGGTCGCCGCCATACTGCTGCTCAATATCCTCGTCTTCTGGCCTGCCGAAATAGGCGTTGCTGCTGATGGAAGAGGCGCCTTCGAAGCCGCCCAATCGTGACTTGGCTTCGGATTGAGCGTTGGAATCGTAGTTGCCGCGGCCGAAGAACTCGTCAGACGAGATGCCCTTCTGAATGCCGAACTTCTCGCGGGCGTAGCGGTCAGAGTCGTCTAGACTATCGTTAGCATACGGACAAAGCGTGGTACGGTTCGTACTGCGAGAAGACCTACCAACAGCGGGTGCTCTGCTGACGGCACCGAACCCCATGTTCGGCTTCGGTGCTGCTCCCTTCGGTGCTCCAACCTGACCAAACCCTAACTTTCTCACACCCATGCCCAACCGGTCCACGTCACTGTTCGTACTTTGCTTGCCTGCTGCTGCTGTACTTCCGAAGCTGGCCCCTCTGCTTGGACTCATGGGCGTAGGTTGATGTATGGTGGTTGTGCTCGACTCCGGCTGGGCAGCGTTGATCTGGGTCTCTGACGGCGTAGCGCCCTCGTTCGGATCGTACCCTAGTCGCTCTTTCCGCTCAGCCTCTTCCCGTGCCTTCTTCTCAGCCTCATCGAAGTCTAGAGCGCTGGCATCGACCTTCTTCGCTCCGAGACCCTTCTTCTTCGCGCCGAGGATGGAGGATTTGGGCTTGCTTTGCACGCCTGTCTTGCGAATGGCCGAGGAAGGTATAGCGCGTGGTGCTGGTGCTGCCGCATTTTCGCCGGCCTCGGCGGAGGATAGTGGTGACTTCGACCGGGCAGTCCCATGGCCGTTGGCGTTCAAGAAAGGAGAAGCAGTGCGGTTGATGCCTCCTGGAGTACCGACCCGCGAAGGCGGATTGCTCGGTCTTTTGATCGCCGGCTTATCCCAAGAGGAAAAGAAGTCGTCTGCTTCGGCTGCTGGTGTGTTGTTGCCCGTGCCTTCGCTCGATTCGACACCATCTTCGATGAGGACTTGCTCCGGATGCTTTCTTTGGTCTGCCTCAACTCGCCGTGCTATCTCGTCCTTGTATTTTGTCGCCGCATTACTCGTGTATTTAGTCTTCGGGTCTTTGCTCGCGAGGGCAGCGGAGCCGCCATGACTCTGAAAGTATTTGGTTGCAGATTCGTTGCCGCCAACCTTCATACGGCGAAGCTGGTCCCATTGCCATTCTATTCCCAGAGCAGTCAGCGCTACATCACTCATGCCAAGCTGGAGTATACGTCCTCCACCTCTTCTTGCCAGGGGCTGATGTTTGCTTACGGTCAAGATTGGTAGATCGCACGAAAGAGATATGGACACCCAGATTGCGGTGGTTGGCGGAACAGTCGAGGCAAAGGTAGATTCCAAACGGTACCGAGCTCCACGTTGGGTTCTTTGCGCCACAGTCGAAGCAGATCTTGTTGGCCTCCTTACGCTTCAGCTTCTCAAAGATGGCGTGCGACTCGGATTTGGGCGCGAGTGCCATCGTGGGCGAGACCGGGAAATAGTGTCAGCCACTTCTTGTGATCAGAATAGTGCCAGATGCTATGTGATATCTTTCGAGAGCAAGACCCTGCGGTGATGTTGATGGTGACCAGGAGATGCCGCCAAGCCAGGTGTTAATGTCCAGCCCTGGGGTCCCATCAACACTCGGGCCTGAGGCAACTCGCGGACTCCGTCTGGAGCGGCATGCCGACCTCGGGACCTGAGAGACAACGTAACTCCTCGAGCCTAGAAGGTACCCCTAACCTCCAATTACACACCAACACTGACACAACCAACGACTCGCGGCACTTCTTGAGCACTTTATGAGCGTTGGTGCCGCCAACGGTAAGTGCCGAAGTGCGTGAGTTATCACCTTCATATCTGAGGGCATGTAGGAATCTCGCGCCTCTCCAGGATCTATGTGCTTTCCAGCGCAACCACCACATCTCACATGCAAGTCTTCATCACATACCTCAACAGGTGCACTGTCCGGCCCTGCCGAGGAAAGGAATACACCATCTCTGCACCCTATTTTCCTCCGGGCTCATCAACGAAGGCTACAGCTCAAGAAGCCTTGCTACCCGTGAGGATTACCTACTCACGTCCGGAAATGCCGCTTCGCGAGCTCAGTAAGCTTCGGCACCGTGTAGACGCCCACCCACAGATCAGCAGATTGCACCATCGTCAGTCTGCTCCCATATTCGACGCTTGCTCTGTTGACGACGATCGTGACAGTGTGATTGCACTGGCTTGCTTGCGACGTGACGCGGCTGCTTCTGCTGCGTGAGCCCTGTTCGGCATCACCTGGGTAAGTTGAAAGTGTGCCTCAAGCTCTGCATCATAAACGAGCTTGTTCCTCTTCAGGTTCCTCTTCCATCCTCTTTCACTGCAGACCGTGTCTCCTAGAAGCCATCTTTGCTCCTGTCAGGCTTGCTACACTACTCCTGCATCATGAAGGCCCCCTGGCGACTACTGCTTTCGATTGGCGCCTTTGCCCGAGTTCTGAATGCTAGGACGACCTCACAGTCACTCACCTCTGGGGGAAGGAGTGGCTGGCTCCCAAACAACAATACCGCCATTCAACAATGGGTATCGGTCAAGGCATCAGAAGCTCGCAGCAAGCACAATGGAACGCTAGACCCGGTTATACAGGCGTTCAAGCATGCGGTGGACAGTCGCCCGGATCTGGCGAGGTATGCAGACCAGATGTTCGTCGAGGTTCCCGACAAATACAAGTCACCGTACAACGAGACTCCGTCCGGTACACCCGAGCTGCGTAATTTCGCAGACTTCCTAGTCCTTCTAGATCACATCATTCACCAAGGGCCGGACTTCTACAACAAAGTTGACCCTCCTACGGCAAAGGATGTCGTAGGCTTCCCTATCAACGCGGCTCTCGATTGGCCTATGGGCACTACCGCCGGCTACGAGTTCTTCCTTTCATCGGTTGTCAACGACCATATGGGAAGGGTGCTCAACCACTGGGCGAAGTATCTCGGCTCCGCCGAGTCAGTAACAGTGCTCGATGGCTGGCTATCAAACCTTGGGAAGGACACAATTGCAACGGCAGGCAACAACGGCAAGACCAACTACACCTTCGAACAGCTCTTCGCCTGCCCCAACATCTCAGCGCCATACCTAGGCTTCCGCACCTGGGACGACTACTTCGTCCGCCGCTTCAACCCGGGCATCCGCCCGATCGCAGCCCCCGATAACGGCCCCATCGACCCTCACTTCCCGAACCCCACGCTCGTCATCACTAACGCCTGCGAATCCGCGCCCCTGCAACTCAAACACAACATTTCTCTCTCGGACAATTTTTTTCTAAAGGAACAGCCCTATTCCCTAACGAACATGCTCAACTTCTCACCCCTAGCGCACAATTTCGTCGGTGGTACAGTCTACCAAGCCTACCTCAGCACGTTTTCCTACCACCGCTGGCACGCGCCCATCAGCGGCCGCATCGTCAAAATCGAAAATGTCGCCGGTACGTACTACAGTGAGAACCTCTTCACCGGGCTCGCGGAGACTACGTCGCCCGATGATTCCGGTCCGAATGATTCGCAGGCGTATATCAGCGCTGTGGCGACGAGAGGTATAATTTATATCCAGGCTCGCGATCCTAGAATCGGGTTGATGGCGGTGGTGTTTATCGGTATGGCGGAGGTCTCGAGCTGTGAATTTACGGTCAAGGAGGGTGAGGAAATTGTCAAGGGGCAGGAGATTGGGATGTTTCATTTCGGGGGGAGTACGCATGTCATGGTCTTTCAGCCTGGGGTTGAGCTGGAGTTTGTGGAGCCAATACCGAAGAAGGGTGATTTTTTGAAAGAGAAAAATCGGGCGGTGGGGAGTGCGTTGGCGGTTGTTGTGAGTTGAGAGGCGTCTCAGGGTTGGTGGTTGGATGTACTGGCCAGAAGCTTTTCGTGTGTAGGTGTGCCCACCTTGAGCACCTTAGGATAGTGCGCATGAAGTCGCTCACGGTTTCGTCTCCAGCAGCGTTCCAAAGTGAAGTGTCTTCGCGTGACTTCAATCATTTGAACATCAAAATGAAGGCTTCACGTCAATGAATGCGGCGGCAAATTACTAGAAGGCTCATCAATTAAGCGTGATGTGCCCCGGAACTCTCAGTCAAACCCTCAAAATCGAACGACGGCGTGCGTCCCACCTCCGAAGTCGCAAGCTGTGCCTCAAGCTCCGCCGTGTCCACCTTTAAGTTATACATTCGCGTCGAACTTTCCGCCTGACATGGCATTCTGTAAACACAGCAGCTAGGGGAGGTCTTCAACATGGCCGACTCCAGCACTCTCCAAGAATGGGTAGCATGGACCTTCTCCCCAGCCATATCAGCCATCCTCCTCACTCTCCTCATCAGCTTGCTATCTCCCATTCTGATTCACACCTACCTGTACCGAAGCGCTGCCTCCAAAGAGCTCCCAACCTTCTTACTGATCGGACCAAGCGGCTCTGGAAAGACTAGCTTGCTCACCCTGGTATGCATCGATGTCCTCGAATCCTCTTATTCACCTGCAATGATTAACGAGCTAGACAGTTCTCCAACGGCACTCCAGCACCCACGCACATTAGTCAAGAGCCGCAAACCGCCCTCTGCCAGCTCCCTTCCAGTACCCGATCATCCGAGGACCGCTACCGCTCCGAGAACGACACCTCATCCCGGCACCAGCCCAAGTTCCTCCTCCTCGACACGCCCGGCCACGGCAAGCTACGCCATCATGCGCTCACCTCACTCACTTCCCCCAAAGCCCTCCGCGGCATCCTGTTCGTCGTAGACAGCGCCTCTGTCAGCTCAGCGACCGGCATGACCGAGACGGCCGAATACCTCCACGACGTGCTGCTAGTCCTGCAAAAACGGCACACGCAGAGCAAATCCTCCAAAGGCCCGCAGCAGATCCCCGTGCTCGTTGCGGCGAACAAGCAGGATGTGTTTACGTCGCTGCCGGCTGGGCTGGTGAAGACGAGGCTCGAGCAGGAGGTGGGGAGAGTACGGGAGACGAAGAGTAAGGGTTTGCTGGATAGTGGGATTGGGATGGATGATGATGATGATGCGGGAGGGGACGAGGAGACGAATTGGTTGGGGCAGTACGGAAGTAAGGAGTTCAAGCTGGCGCAGATGGAGGAGCATGGGTTGGATATACGGGTGCTTGGCGGCAACGTCAAGGGAGAGGGAAAGGAGAAGGGGAAGGTGGAGGAATGGTGGGCTTGGGTTGGCGAGAATCTATAGGCCTCACGCTCTGTTTCAATCTTGCACTGTTAATGACCATGAGCTGCGTCTCCACGTGACGGCTGAGTCCCCGGCTGTACGGGGAGAGTACTGCATCATGCTTACACCTCGAGCACGCCAAGCTGAAACGCTCCCGCCAACAGCGACTCCCCACCACCACTATTTCACGCACTCAGAAGCTCCACTACTAGTCATGTACGGGCAGCTACAAAAGACACCCACTCCTCCCCGTCTATTTCTCCGTCTGTCCACGAAAAAGCGTAGTCACGTCCCCCATCCGCTCCAGCCTCTGTCTCCACGCTTCCTGCAGACAGCACCATGGCCCGCGACCCAGCGTGCGAACCTGTCTCGCAGCAGGCAACTTCATCAGGCCTTCCATCGCCCTACCGGAAACCGCCGTCGCTCTTCCAAGCATCGCCATCGTCCTCTCAAGAACAACCATCGTACTCCCAAAGATTGAGATTGTGGGGCCGCGTGGTGCTGTTTCCGAGGCAGGGAGGGAAGGGGTGGGCGGAGGTCTTGTATTGTATGGGTATCGTTGGCTGTTGAAGGGGAACGTCATGGGCTAAGGAGACGGCAGGAGGTGGGTAGGCAGACAAGAATTTCCTCCGCGGCGGCTGCAGGAAGGTTCAGGTGTAAGTAAGGTTCTTAGGTGGATGTTTGGGGCACCTGGATGAGTGAACAGATGTTTTTTTTTTTTTTTGGTGTTGTCAAAAGCATAACAAATCACGCGGCGTACGCGCCCCAACGAACGGCAACGCCCTTGCGCTTCATGTCCTTGTCCTCCGTCTTGCCCGGCCACATGACCTCACCGCGATACACAGCTCTAATGTTGAACGCGGCGGTAATGAGCCACATGATGATGAGAAGGATGGTCAGAGCGCTGCAGACGCCGTTGATACCGGGGCTATTGCCAAAAGCCTTGCCGAGCTGGATGGCGGCGAGGGTGAGGCCGGCGTTGGGGAAGACAAAGGCCCACCAGTTTAATGTGAAGGTCATTTGGCGGAGCCCGGAGACGACGGCTACCGTGCTGATGCAGAAGAACCAGAAGGAGAAGAGCAGGATGAAGACGCCGGCTATGATGCATGCCGCTTCCACTATGTCGCCGTCTGGGATCGAGGAGGTGGTGAAGACGTTGCGCGGCAGGACGCTCGGCGCGCGCATGCCTAGCGAGATCAGCCCGGCGGACGTGTAGCCTAGACATCGTGTCAGCTTGAATGATCACGGGTGTGAATCACGTTGGTTCACGCAAAGGGAGGGAGGGAAGGGATGGTGTGGCTTACCGGCCGGACCCACGCTAACATACATGCCCGGCCGCGTGGGCGCCGCAGGCAACGTACTCGACATCAAACGCTGCGTGTAAATGGCATACATCATCAACGCCACCGTCCACGCAAGCCCCTGCATCATAATCGCGCCGACCCACATAGGATACGCAGCGTCCTGGGGCTGACTCGGGATAAACGTCCCGGCCATGGGCCCGACGACCAGGAGAGGATAGATGGGGAAGATCCACGCGGGCATGGCATCGGCGACATTCAGCCTTTCTTCCTTGAAAAGCACAAAGTACTGGAAGATGGCCACGAGCAGGACGACGGCGCAGTAGATCCAGAAGAGGATCTCGATGGCTTTGACGAGCCAGGGCCCCGTGCTCGGCACGCCGTAGGCTTGCATGCTGTTGAGGATGAGGGAGACGGAGACCCAGTAGGCGCCGAAGAAGAGGCCTTCGACCGGGTGGTGGAGGGAGGCCGGGAGCTTTTCCGGGACCAGGATGAAGCGTGTGGTGATGAAGCCGGTGAAGAGGACGAAGAGGACGAGGTCGAAGATGAAGAAGATTTTGCCTATGGTCATGAGGCCGGCGAAGGTGTTGGGGGTTTGGGAGAGGACCACGGCGACGGCGCCTGTGGACATGGTGCAGGCGAACCAGGGCCTGGGAGGGGGATTGTTAGTTTTGGTGGTGGTGGTGGTGGTGGTAGTGGTGGCGGCGGCGGTGTGGACGATGGCATGGCTAGCGGAGGTCGGGGGAATGATCATACCAGGTGAAATGAGCGATCCGGTCGCGAAAGCCGGCGTACAAGGGCGAACCACCTTCGTCTTGCTGCCGTCCATCCCCGTGCTGCCGCTCCTCCTTCTCCACATCGCGGTTCTTAAAGCGCATGATGGCCAGCTGCCTGAGTTCCTGAGGCTACCTGTACCTGTTTCAATAGCAGTCGCAGTCTTCTCCGCCAGGAGACCAGGAGGATACCGCGGACGACAGGCACAGCGTAGCGTAGCGTTATTATTATGATTACTCTTCCCCTCGACGCCTCACGAAAGAACGAGGAAGTCTTCTAGATCTACCACCACGCGTCATCTGATGTGCTGACACCGATGATGGACGCATGCGGAAGGTTGGCACATCACATGCTCTTTTGCCCGCCGCGGGCCTTGGACACACTTTCTCACGTCTCACGGACGCCAAGTTGGCTCTGGCGCTCGTCGCCCGTGCCCGTGGCTTGCCGTGGCGCTGAGGTCATAGGTCGAGATCTACCTACCTTAGTTTACCTCCGACAAAGCCAAAACTCTACGTCGTCTTTCTTTACGACTGCACTTACCTTACCCGTACCTACTGAAGACACCAATAATACCTCATCATACCTAGTGTATGTAGCATGAGTGCAGACGGAGTGCTATTCATACGCAGAAAGGGCCTCCTGCATTCCATCACAGCTACTGAAACAGCAAAGCTACCTACTAACTACTACGGTACTACCGACCGACCACACTACACGCCCAGAGTCCCATCATTGACAAACCCCTCGACAATCCACAACACACACACACATACAACCCCAACCCCTACTACATGGATCCCGAGCCCCAACAACACCCTCAATCAATCCCTCCTCTTTATCATTATCTATGAATCATACCATTCGTAAAACAACCCACACCCGTTCCTCAACTCACCCATACCCCTCCTCTTTCTTTTTCATTTCATGCCTTCGCCCAAACCCCCATCCTTCCTAACCCCTCCCCTGTACGCCCTCCATGTCATCAGACTACCAGCATGCAAACCACAAAGCCGGGGTCTTCCTCGTCATTCCCATGTCCAGTCCCCCACCCCCCAGAAAGAGCGCCTGCAAATGTTGCCTACGACTGTTTCGTTTCGTATGCAATTAATAAGGATGCTGGAAGTACTCCTGCTGATGAGCCTTGCGGGTATCTGCTGAGGGAAGGCAAACTGAAGGGGAAGGATTCTTCGAACCGAAGCCGTGTGTTGGGGAATCGAAAAAAAGGGGCCCGGCGTTCAGACACGCCAGTCGGGCCTGCCTTCTGGCGGGCGGAAGCCGGGGATTGAATGTGATTCTCTCAAAAGGACTTTTGCCGCCGTGGGGGGGATCTCTAAACGCAGGAGAGGCGATACAAAGGAGAAAGGAAATTCCCGAGGAGCACCGCTATGCCTGGGGTCAGGACGAGATGAAAGCCAAGGGCCTCTTTTCAGCTGTACCCAGCAGCCGAAAGGTCAGGGAAGTAGCCCCGGCTGCTCTCGACGCCTTGAAAGCGACTGCAGCCGCCCATCGACGACCACTGCGCACCGGGCATCGCGTCAGTGTACTCGGTCTTAACGGCATACTGCCTCGGCTCCGTCGACCATCGCGCACTCCCCTCGACTTTGGCCAGAGGCGGGAGCGTCTGCGGCAGGTGCTCGTAGATGGGACCCGGGTAATACTGGTAGCCCTCGGACTCCTGGAAGCCCGCGCGCTCGGCCTCAGACATGACGGCTTCGCCCATAGGATGATGCGGCTCGGTGTCGATCGCGGCTTCGTCGACGCTGTCGCGGCTGCTGCCGGAACCGTCGCCGTCAGACCCGCCGTGCATGGCGTAACTGTGGCTGGCTCGGTAGCCGCTAGAGCCGCCGATGCTGCCGCCGTGACCTCCTAGGGTGGCGCTTCGCCAGCCGCCTGTGTAGCTGCCGCCGCCCATGGTGCTGTAGCCGCTACCGCCGCTGGCACTGCTGCGGCCGTTTTGCCCGTTGTTGCCCTCGTTGGAATAGTGGCTGGGGGAGCGACCGCGGACGACGATCTTGTCGCTGACGCGCTGGGCCACTTTGACCCAGACGGGAGTGTCGCTGTTGTCTTTCCGGACGTCGGCGAAGAGCTCGACGATCAGGTGGAAGTATTGCTGGGAGGCGCGTCGCTTGCCGTTGTTCGCCGTGGCTTGCTTGAATTGGACACGCTCGAAGGAGTGCGTCGTATGCTGGCCTGCGACGGGAATGTGAGACGCTGCGGAAGGGTAGCCGTACTGGGGCGGCAGCTGGGCGTGTTGAAGGCTCGGCGTGCCCGCGTTCGACTCGGCTTGCATGGGCAGATATGGGCTTGGGACTGCGCCGGTCGCGTGGAAGGTGGACATGGGCGCCGGGTAGATGCCGTGCGTAGCCACCATGTGATCATTGCGGCCGGCCGTCGGGGTCGGCGCAACCTTGGAGACGTCAATTTTCGTCTTGGGACCGCTGTCTCGCTTCGGCGTGTGCTGAATCAGCTCGATGTTCTTGCCGCTGGAACCATCCACTGCGGCCGACAACCGCATACCCATCGCCTGGATCTGCTCCTGGTTGTCATTGCGCTTCAGGTAGATGCGGCCATTGGGGATGTTCGGATGCAGTTCGAAGTTACAAGCCACGGAGAAGTAGTTCCGCCGATAGCACGTCCACTTCTGATCTGACGAGGAGAGGAAGAAGCCCTTTTCCACCTTGGCGTGGATCTCCGGAGTGACGGCGTGGCCTTCGCACGTCATGTCCAGTAGGATCTCGAGGTTGGGCCATGGGAAATTCAGCGATTCGCTTTGCGCCGGCGAGCCGTAGCCGCTGGACGAGTTCATGTGTAGCGAGTAGCCCGGCAGGCCGGGTGACAAAGCGGACGCCGCGCCCAGGACCGTTCGTGGTGTCTCTGGGTATGTGCCGAAGCTCGGTTGGGTATGGGGGGACAGCTGACTGCGGGTTGAATAAGGGGCCGTCGTGGCGTAAGCCTCACGCTCGCCGGCTTCGAGGCCGGAGGGGAGATTGTTGTGTCGGGGCGGAGGGGGCAGCATGCACGACGTGGAGCCGTCTAATCTGTCAAGACGAAGACACATGTGAGTTTTTGGGGTTTTTCTCATACAAAGCAGGGGGCCCTGTCAACGACAGCAGGTGTCTGGGGTGGCACGGCGGCAAAGGACGACATACTGAGATGGTGCACGCGTTCCAGCGTACGAGCTGGTCACGAACGCCTGGGGTAGTTGCTGTTGCACAGCCCCTGGGATTGCTGGAACGCTTGTGTAATGACTGCCTTGGTAGTTTGTGTACGCTTGTAGTGACGAGGCCGCCGAGGAGGGACTGGTCGAGATGGAGCCGCCGGAGCTGTCGGTGAAGTTCGCTGGCTGATAGCTGCGTCGCACCACATGTTAGCACACTCTTTCCCCTGCGCTGCGGGCGTGAAGACGATGAAAAGAAGGCAATCCTGTGGGCGATGCGCTCCGACCGCACCGGGCTCTTCGGCGTAAGGCTGGCTGGCTCTCCAAGGCTCTGGGAACCTCTCAGCATGACATAATGGGTCGTGTGATCGGTCTCCAAGCCCGGCGCTCCTCCTTTTCAGATTGATTGTCGCCCTAATGCACTGGACAAGGGCCTGCGCAGCGAGTGCCGCGTAGGCGGGCAACGAATATGCACTGGCAGCAATGTACTGGCGCAGAAGGAATGTCCATATGCCGCGCTTGCTGGAGGAGCCCCAAGCAGAAAGCCGACAGTGCTGGCAGGAATCTGGCTGTGACGAAGAGGGGGGCGGCCGAGCTGCGTAGCGGGCCAATAATCGCAACGAACGTACGTACCTGCTGGCATCTGACGCTACGCCACGGTCAGGGAAGAAGCGGGCGCCATGCGGGTGATTCGTCGTCGCGAAGTTGAAGGACGTCGCCGCGCCATCTCGTCGGAGGTGGTCGACGGCGCTCGTGTTGTTGTAGGAAGGATGGTGGCCGTGGCCCAAGAAATGGTCGTTGAAGTCGTTGTCGGACGCGAGTGGGTATTCGCTGTGTATAGGCAGCTGATGGTGAAGTAGCGTTCCTACGCGAAGAAGAGGTTAGTCAAGAGTCGGTTCGGTGCCGTGCGTTGCAGGCAGCAGAGGCTGTGCAGTGTCTAATGCAATGCGAGAATGGCGCAGACGGAAAGTGTCGAATGCATTGGGCAAGCGGTGTTGTCGATGCTGCCCGCAAGGACACAGCCACGAACGCCCGGTGTTCCACGACGCATCGCGCAATCTGACGAGCGCCATTGCGATCGCTCTTCGACAGATGGAAGTTGGCCACGATCGTCTAGCGTCGCACATGCGCTTCATATGGTGTCCGCGTCTCTTTCTGCAACGACAACCACCTTTCGCGAGTGGATGAATTGCCGAGATGACGATCCGATTCGTCAGCCATACCGGCGATGGAAGCTGGCGATTCGTGCGCGTGACGAGATGCGTGCTGCTGCTGCATCTACTGTACTGGGGTGAGGGTGAGGAAAATTGGAGCTCGCATACCTTGATCCATGGTCAGAACTGTTGAACCCATATATATCTCTGCGTTAGGTTGTTGTCGTTGCGTTTCGCGTTGCGTTGCTTTGCTTGACCGTGATCCTTTGCGCTGATCAACGTCTTGTCAACGTCCAGAGCTTGGGGTCTCTTTGTTTCTCGTCTCGTGACTCGAGCCTGGTTCCGCGATCAGATGCCTTCTCTCTCTCTCTCGTCGAATTGTTCAATGTTGATTAGAGGCTTTGATCAAATGATGGCGGCCCCAGCTTCAAATCAAAGTTCACGGCTTGCGCGAACGCCGTTGCGGCCCGGTCGCAATCGCTTGGGGTAGTGGCGGTACAGTTACCCGGCTTCGCTAGCGCCGCGCGAATCACGCGGAGAAGACACAAAGACCTACAGCAAGTCTCGGACAGAGTTTGGAGCGGCGTCCGATCGAGGCAGCAGCCGAACAACCGACGGCAAGGATGCTGACACGCTGAACTAGCCCCGACCTCAGCGCGTCGGGCAGCGGGTTTGGTGGTTTTTGACTTTGGTCCTGCTGCGCCTACGTCCGATGTTTGTTCAGACGTCAGATCTGCCGGGCCCGTTAGCAGCTGCGCGGATGGGGTGTTCTGTGGCGTCAACGTTGTCAACGCTGGTGAGAGAGAGTGGGGGGAAGAGGGGTTGGCGCTTTCGACGATGAATGGAATCTGATGCCCAAAAAGGCGCGCCGCTGCAATGTGACAGGTCGGCAAGTGGGACGAGAGCCGTCTTGTTGTTGCAGAACCCGGGAATAATGATTGCAGTGCTGGCCTGACGCGCTCCTTTCGGTCGTTGTTGTTGCCGTGGTCGTCGTCGTCGTCGTCTGTGGGATACGACCTCTTGCTGCTGCGATGTGGATAGAGGGAGAGATCAAAGGAAGTGTATCGCTGACCTGAGCTCCAGAGATATCGCCAAAAGTGACTTGCATAAGGCTTCCGCGCAATTGAGAGGTGTTTCGCGCTCGACAGGGGAGATTGGCTCCGTCTTGATGGTAACCCGAGAGTCTTTGAAAAGACCTGCGCGCAACGATCTTCCTGTCTGAGAGGGGAACGCGGCGGTTTGTCTAGGTCGACAATGTTGTCGACGTTCGTTGCTGGGGTTGCTTCCACCAGGTGAGTAAGTCTCCGTCACAGTAGAGATCCAGCCAGACTCCACCAGATCAATTCAGTAGACGGTCGCCACAGGCACAAGGGGGCGGCGCAGGAAAAGGTTATGTCGATGGCCGAGAGATGTGTTCGGGGCAGAGCAGAGCAGACCAACAATAAACAACAGTAAAAACGTTTCGTAAGGTGAACCCAGACTGAGGGTCTGCACATGACAAAGGTAAGGTAGGGATGGCGTCGGTTCCTTGCCTCTGCCTTTACAAGTCTTACACCGTCAGATGTTCATCCAACCGACTTGAGCCAAGCCAAGAAACAGCTTCGACTACCCTTTTGACGCCGCACTTTCGTTACCAGCTCGCTGGGTCCAGTCAGCCTCGAGGAAGAGAGAGACCATCGTATTGACGAAAGCTCAGGCCATCTTTCTAGCACCAGGGTACAGCAAGAGTGGGAAGCTGCATAGCTTAGCCAACTTGCCTAATGCGGTCTATCTATAACCCTGAAGCAAGGGAGGAGGAGGGGGGTGGGTTTTTGCGCCGCTGGCTTCCCCCCCTCTTTCATCCTTCGACTTTCAGCCATTCAATGTAGCGTTCCTTGCGGCGGAGTCGCTTCCCCCCACTGCAGGTTGCCTGTTGCCAGCTACCGATTAACGAGAAAACTCAATGAAAGCCCACTCACTCTATCTCTCTCTCTCTCGCCCAGCGCCGCATCTCATGCAGCTACAGATCAGTCCTAGTACTTGTACTAGTACATACGTAGCAACAACCGTGCGCGCGGGTGATCGCGCCATAGAAAATAAACACACACGTACAGTACACACACCAAAAGAAAGAGGTCGCTCCACCTCTCCCCGTTGCTCCCCCCGCGCGCCCGGTGTGTCTGATCATCAGCATGGATGTTATTGGAGACGCTTGCTGCAGCCGAGAACAGAAGAGCCAGCCTACCAGCTGCGTGCCCTGGGTGTCCTTCCTCCCGGCCGGCCCGGATGCCGGGTGCGGATTCCATGCAGGGTCGGTTGTGGAAGAAGCTAGGGCCTGACGGGGGGCGCTCCAGTGACGAGATCGAGAGGGAGAGAGAGCAAAAGCAAGAGAGAGAGAGAGAGGGAAGAAAATGTCAACATGTCACAAAGAGCGTCTTCTTTCTTGCGCGCGCCCCGGTCACGCGAAGGGTTTGACAGTTTCGGGGGTTAGCGTTTTGGGATGGTTCTGTACTGTACTGTACTGGTGGTCTGTACAGTGGGTTTTGGGCCAGGGTCTGCGTTAGTTACAGCCACATTGCGCAATCATCTGTGACATGTGCCGCGCTGTGATGATCGTCCACGGGGAGAGAGAGGGGGAAGAGACAGAGAGAGCAGAGGGAGGCTAGAGCAGAGAGGGAGAGAGAATGGGTGGCGCCAAAAGGTACCTAGTGTACCCGGCATTGACTTCCTCGTTGTTTCTTGGTGGGTTCAAATCCTTCTCCCGCTGCTTCTCCAGCCCGCTTCTCCGCAGCGCGATACGAAGGATTAGGTACAGCAACAACGTTGAATTCGCGCGCATATCCCTTGGGCGATCACGGGGGGCCCTTGTCAGCCACTATGCAGACTCGCCGGGTTACAGTATCTCTCGACGATCGGAGGACCGTGTCAAGGTGTGGAGAGAGAGAGAGAAAGATAGAGATCAGCTGCTGTAGCGGCGATTGCCAAGCTGCGCTCAGGCCACCGTGATCAGGTTGTCTCCAGTACTTCGTATGTGCATCTCCAGGTACAGTAACAATTCTCACCCAACCAAGTCATGATCGATCATTCTTCGGCATCGGCAACGTACGTTATTCTTGGGGCCTTTGTCAGCCTCCCCTTCTCTTTCGTGAGCCATATGAAGCTCTACGCCGCTTCGGCGTGGCTCCGAATGACCTCTTGACAGAGTGGTTAAACTTCACTACTGATTGGGTACCGACACTCTCTCGAGGATTTGTCCGCGCCCGACTGCTGAGACGGCGGACCCGTCGTTGTGAACAAAGAAAACCACCCTGCTGCAAGCGCGACCGACCGCTGCGGAACAGGTTGGGTCGTCGTCGTCGTCGGACTCTCCTCCGGCTAGCGACAGACAGACGACCAGACTGAGGTGTCCATGTCCGCTGGCAGCGTCAGGTACGACTGTCACCGCCAGTTTGGCCCCACCTGACACCCTCTCGGACCTGGACCGTCAAGTCACCGTTCACGTGATGCCGGGGGAGAGTGACGGTGCCTTGCCTTAGTCTGTCACGGACGAGGCGAGGCAAGATGAACCGGGGCGGGGCTAGGACTAGACTATGCCTGAAACACATGATGGTCGTCAACTGCAGGTGACTTGACGGAGTTGGTCCTTGACGGACATGTACATGTACGCACGTAAAGCAAGGCTGGATTACAATTCACATCGTCTTCCTTGTCGGCTGTCCGCATGGTCCTGCGTAGCCGTGCCTTGCTGACGGCGCGCTGAGAGAGAGGCGATACGCATCTCATTTCTCATCCCTAGGTACTGTCGACGGCTCGTTCACCCATTCATCGGCGGTAAAGGCTGGTCGCATTCGTTGAGATGGCCCTGGACTGGAAACCTGCTACGACCCGTGGAGGAACGGCTACCTGCAGGACCCCATCTGGAGCAACACTGAGCAATGGCCCGATAGGCCTTTGTCTTGCACCACAGACTTGCCTCTCGTGACCTTTTTGCCAACCGCGCTGTGTTGTGCTGTGCACTTTCAGACGTGTCGGAGGATTTGTCAAGCCCGGGCTCGTCAACAGCAGCAAGCATCCACAGACCCTTGGCCGTTTTCCATCAGGCCCGCAAGCTCCTTGGATGTGAATGTGCAAAGGCCCGCGCAACGCTTGCTAAGGAGGAAACACCGCATGATCGGATCGGCGACCTCGTCATCACCATCATCATCATCATCCTGATCATCTTCTTCACGGGTCGTGGCGCACCAGAAGGAAGACGGAAGGAGCTTTTCCAACCGACAGACATCCTCACAAAGCTTTCACACACCCACCCACGCCGCACGTGCCGTACCTACCTTTGTCGCACCTTGACACAAAGATTGCGCACGAGCCCCTGAAGAACTCCTGGTCTGTGCCAGCAGATTGCTGCAAATGCTGCGCGACCACACTCGTCACGGCCAGAAACAATGGCGCATGGCGAAAGGATGGGGGGATGGGGGGTAACAGTACGTAGAAGCCGCGGTCCAAGCGGAACATCTAGCGCAAAGAAACGCCTCTTGCATCCAGTTCGTCTCAAAGGACCGTCATGGTTGTACTGGAGACCCCATCCATCCTCCAGCCAGCCGCCGTGCCACTTGCTCCCTTCACCCCATCAGATCGATCCACCCGCGGATGCCCGCCCCTCGCCTTCTTTCGCAAAGCAGACGCGCAGGGCACACGGGACAGCAGCCCCAGGAACCCGTTCCCTACCCTCATTCCACGACATGCCCGCTCGAGCAACTTTCCGAAACACATGCCGGCACCACGACATCTGTTGACTACTACTACTGCCCTACGATCACGCCTCGCTTGAAGCATAGACCCTAGTCCTCTCGTAGACTCGCCTAAAGAAGGCAAGAAGTCCTCGCCCTGCTTGCCTTTCTCCTGTCAATTTCCCCCCAA